>CAUZXS010002590.1:80000-82792 GCA_963585895.1 Sepioteuthis lessoniana | reverse complement strand
GGGGAAAAAGAAAGAGGAGAAAAGGTACAGCAGACAAAAAGATGAAGGAAAAAAACAGAGTAAAAAATGAACCAAAATGAAAGATGCAGACATAAAAGCCAATGAAGTTTGGATTTTCAGAAATATCGTTTATCTCGATAAAAAGAAATTAATATACACCAAACATTTTGCAATCTACAAAAATCAATAATTAAAAATTATAAAAGAAAATAAAAAAATGCTTGTATCTTTTATTCTAGACAAAGACGACAAACTGCTATAAATAGCATTTTCAAAACAAGTTGAGCATTCATTTAAAAATTTAGATTTAGAATTAAAAAAGAAGTTTCTTCTGAAAATACTGAATAGAAAATAAATAATTATATTTTATTTTCATCATCATCATGTCGTGCCTCCAGCACGGATATCCCTGACTCTCTCTCTCGCCACTTCTCCCTATCATTCATTACCTCCGGCAGGTCCTTCAAGGTTACATCCTGTGTCTTCACATAGCTGCTGTAAGTAGGTTCGAGCTGGTCGTCCTGCTTTTGCTTGGTCATATGTGGGGGTCCATAGGAGTACATCACTTACGAGCTGCCCGTGGTGTAATTGTTATCGTCGTAGGAAATGAACACGGCCACACGAGTTCAAATCCTGGACGAGACTGACTGCATTTCACATAGCACTAATACCCTTGGGAAAGGTATGAAGCCAATTATTCTCCCTCCAGCTATGGGTAAATAGTAGGACAGACTAGGTTCTTCAGCTTTGGTTAGGCAACTAGTCTAGGAGAAGGGAAAACTCTGAATTCAAACCTGTTTAAACTCCGCTTAGAAATTGACCTTGTGTCATATCCTGCCCGAGCGAAGGGGTTTGTAAATAGGACATCACTTACGAGCTCATCCTTGCTTCTCCAGCAGTGTCCTGCATGTCTGGTTTGTCTAACTTGGATAGTTTTCATGATGGGAGGCAAGTGGCCATATAGTTGGTGTCCTCATAGGGTGTTGTCGCCAGGACTTGTTCAATATTGCTCTCAACATTCTTGTGTAGTTGCCGTCTAGCTTCTTCTCCAGCCGTTTAGTTAGCGTCCATGTAGTGCATCCATATAGCAGTATCGATACAACTGCTGCCTGGAAGAAACCGCGTTTTCATTTTTTTTTTTTTTTTCGTCGGTCAGGTCTAGCAAAAATTTTCATTTGTATATTATACATCTTTGATAGTTTGTGAGATGAGAAGTAAGTAAGTTGGCGACTAGAAGGCTCCCTTTTCAATAGCTACTACACCGAGGTGTAGGGGAGGGCACTACTCCTTTCCCAGGATTGCTCCACTTTACCCTTGATACATACCTTATATTGCTGAGTGTTATGTAAGGAGGTATCAAGTACCATTTTTAAAGTCTTTGGTATGACGCAACCTGGGATTGAATCCAGGTCTCCCAGACAATTGACGAACACTCCACCCACTAGATTTACTGTTTTTTGGGTGTTGTTTCCAGAAACCATTCAAATTAAAATGAAACAAGACATGTGGAACAAGGGGGGTGAACTTGTGTGTAACATTCTCTAATGGACCCCTTACACATGAATATGTCAATTTTAGCCAACTAGCAAAGATTTAGGGACATCAAATTTGTGTGGATTCAGGATGTAGCCAAAAAGACCTGCCAGGAGTGATGGATAGTAAAAGAGTCTGGGAACTCCATGCTGTCTTCATAGAAATAACTTACAGTAATATGGCATAAAGTATTCCTATCAAACACAATTTTAATCATAACATCAGATGTCTCATTAATAAGATATGATAATTGCCTTATATATTCAGATGTTTTTTTGTTTTTTTTTTTTTGTTTTTTTAAGATCATGACCCTGGACTCTCTTGAAATAAAACATTGTGGCCCTCAGGTTGAAAAGGTAGGAGTCTCCTGATCTACAATATGACTCGTTTGTTTGTTTCTTTTGATTTTACATCATATTAACCATTGTTGTTTATTTAATGTTAAATCCTGTTTATACATACATATTAAACATGATTTGTAAACACGTTTTGTTGATAACATTTTTAGATGAGCCTGAGCTCATTTTTTTGCTCATAGAAATACTTGAAACTATTTACTATTAATCATTTGTTTGCACACAATTAAATGGTTTCAAGTATTGCTATGTATCACTGACAATTAAACATCAGTCATTTGTTTACACACAGTTGTAATATGATGGCCAAGGGATTTCGTTTTATATATCTTGCCTTTCGGTTTAGTTAGGCTTAGAACATTTTGCTTAGCACATGGGTTAGGTGCAACATGAGCACAGATGTTCACACATGTGCAGGTAGGATGTGACATTCAGAGATGTCAAAATAAAAATCCCAGATAGAAATTGTGACTGGGGTATGTGAATGAGGTCATGCACTAGAAGAGTGTACAGAGGATTTGGGGGATTTGAGAAAAGTCAGTGAGTTGAGTTTTAGTGTCCAAAGAAGAAGGTTGACTTTCGGAGCTCGCTGAGGCCTTGCGGCGGGTGCCACACATGGTGGGGGCAGATGGAAAAGTCAGCATTGAAAGATTGTGTATTTCTCTCCTTATGTCAAAAAACCTTTAAACTCAAAAAGGTGAATAAAAGTTTTGTACCTGAACTAAGAAGTCGTAGATGTTTTTTGTGTTTCGGGATTCCTATGTCGTCTATATATGAGTTATGAATATTCTATGTACATTTCACATATTCATGTATGGGTATGTTACACAGTTAAATGATCAAAAGGTTTCATTTTTAACAAGTAAATTTAGCATGTCATTTGTTTGGACACAGTTTAAATGT
>CAUZXS010002590.1:65000-75000 GCA_963585895.1 Sepioteuthis lessoniana | reverse complement strand
TTATGGCACATTGGGAGATTCCAATGTGCACACATTGGCCAGTCCATTCCTTGGATTGTGATTGGTCATAAATACCTCATTGGATATGTTTGGTCATAAATACCAACCCTGTCGAGTAAGCTGTTCGTCTTATGAATAGTCTGGACCTCTGGTAAGTGTTGCTGTTATTATCACTATTATTGCTGTTGTGTGTTGTTGCCTTCTATAGTTCTTTGTTTATTTTACACCTGCCAGGAGCAATGGATGATAGGGACAGAAGGAGAGACAGAGTCAGGGAAATCTGTGCTGGCAGCACAACTTGATGATGAAATGCAAATAGCCTTCTTGAGGATTTGAAGTCATGTAGTGAAATCTATTGTGTACAACGATAACTGATACGTCAAGAGTGTCCCAATAGGTAGGTAGTTACAACAGTATTAATATGCAGTGTGAGGAAAAAAAAAAAAAAATAATAATTTCGAAAAAGACATTGACACACGAGTAGCTAAAGCATGGACAGCTATCAATAGGCTATTGCTCATAAGTCAGACCTGACTGATAAAATGAAATGCAGTTTCTTCCAAGCAGCGGTCGTGCCGATACTGCTTTATGAATGCACTACTTGGACGCTGACTAAACGGATGGAGAAAAAGCTTGACGGCAACTACACAAGAATGCTGTGAGAAATTTTGAACAAGTCCTGGAGACAACACCCCACAAAGCAGCAGCTGTATGGCCACCTACCTCCCATCATGAAAACTATCAAAGTTAGATGAAACAGACATGCAGAACACAGCTGGAGAAGCAGGGTCGAGCTCATAAGTGATGTTCTCCAATGGACCCCATCATATGGCCGAGCAAAAGCAGGACACCCAGCTCAAACCTACATACAGCAGCTCTGTGAGAATATGGGATGTAGCCCAACCAGAAGCGATGAACGAAAGGGAGGAGTGGCGAGAGAGGATCAGGGATATCTGTGCTGGTGGCACAACATGATGATGAAGCAATTACAGAGATAGTTGTGGGCAATAAACAAATATCATAAAATCACAGCAACAAGACAATAAGTAAGAGATAAAGATTAACCCAGTTATTGAATCATCTTGAAAATGCTTACATAAAGTTTCTTCACATGGTATATGTAACTGTGGCAAGATTGTCCGCAGCCTGCCCCGTTTTTACCTACTAAATGACCTCAATCCGACATTGTATTTGTTTTTAAGATTAGTTGGACACAGGTTTTGGTTAAAACTCTCTAAGTCAATTCTACACACACAAAAATAAAAAACGAATTTGAGAGTACGCTTATATGATCGTTTTTATTCACTCTTATGTTTTATCCTAGTGAGGGTGTTGCATGTAACAAGTTTGGTTTGTTGGGTTTTATGGCATATCAACCTTTGTAGGTTATTTAATGCCAAATCCATTTTTATGTAAAATTCTATTTAAAACAATTCAGTTTTGCATGAGTACACAGTTTAATTGTCAAAAACATTTCTACTTCAAACTATTCAAGCAGTTATATATAACAATTCAGTTTAGTGTAAATACAGTTTAAATGTCAAAAATAGTTCAATTTAAAACAATTCAGTTTAGCAAAAGCACGCAGTCTAAATGTAAATACAGTTTAATTGTAAAAAACCTTTCTATTTTGAGCTATTCAGTTTAGTCAAGTAGTTCTAATTCAGCTAATTCAGTTTAGTATAAGTACAGATTTTGTTTACACACAGTTATGTCAAAACTGCACTATGTTAAACAATTCAGTTTAGTATAAATACAGTTTCAATGTCAAAAACAGTTCTATTTCAAATAATTCAGTTTAGCATAGGCACATGGTTCAAATGTTAGCATGGTTCAATTGTCAAAAAACATTTCTATTTCAAACAATTCAGTTTCGCATACGTATGTCATTAGTTCTATTTAACCCATAGATAGGGCCCTATCAGGTGCTACTACGCCGGACCAGAGGGGACCTGAGAGTGCATGTGACAACTTTACTCTTCTGGACAGGAGTCAGAATATTTAGGCGCTGGTCAGTTTTCAATCCCATTCTGTATAACGGGCAAATCCTAACTCTGCAATGTGGTTCTTGTGACCAACTATAGTGGACAGTCCATTTGCTAATCTAGCCGATACTACTCTGTCCAAAAGAGAGGAGAGAGGAGAAAAAAGGCAAGAGAGAGAAGACCCAGGGGAGAGAGAAAAGGTTAGAGAGAAAGAAAAAGAGAAAAACGAGGGAAAAGGCTGAAAAGAGAGAAAGAAAAGTGAAGGGAGGGAGAAAAGGGATTAAAAAAGCTAGAGAGAGAGAGAGAGAAAAGAGAGAAAAGACTACAGAGAGAGAAATAAAAGGAGAGAAATGGTTAGAGAGAGAGAGAGAGAGAGATGGCTAAGTAGAAAAAAAGCTAGAGAGAGAGAGAGAGAGAGAGAAAAGAGAGAAAAGACTACAGAGAGAGAAATAAAAGGAGAGAAATGGTTAGAGAGAGAGAGAGAGAGAGATGGCTAAGTAGAAAAAAAGCTAGAGAGAGAGAGAAAAGAGAGAAAAGACTACAGAGAGAGAAATAAAAGGAGAGAAATGGTTAGAGAGAGAGAGAGATGGCTAAGTAGAAAAAAAGCTAGAGAGAGTGAGAGAAATGGCAAGGAGAGAAAAGTTTCACTTTTTAAATTGAACAAAGTATTCCTATCTAATTTAACACTAATCATTTGTTTGCACACAGTTAAATGGTTTCAATTATTGCAATTAAACACTAATCATTCTATTTAATATTCATCATCATCATGTCGTACTGCCAGCACGGATATCTCTGACCCTCTCTCGCTACTTCTCCCTATCATTCATTGCTTCTGGCAGGTCTTCAGGTTTTCATGATGGGAGGCAGGTGGCCGTATAGTTGGTGCATTGTTGGGTGTTGCCGCCAGGACTTGTTCAATATTGCTCGCAACCCAAAGATGGAACCCTAAGAGGTCAGCGGGACCTAAAAGTCATGGTAATGAAGAGCAACTCCACATTCCCCCAACTCTGAGACTGGAGCTTCACCATCAGATGCCATTTAATGTCACACCCAGATCACTAAATGGTTTCAAGTATTCCTATCTAACACTAATAAATATATTTGATAATAATCATTTCTTTGCACACAGTTAAATGGTTTCAATTATTGCAATTAAACACTAATCATTCTATTTAATATTCATCATCATCATGTCGTGCCACCAGCATGGATATCCCTGACCCTCTCTCGCTACTTCTCCCTCACCATCATGGAGCCTCACCATCAGATGCCGTTTAATGTCACACCCAGATCACTAAATGGTTTCAAGTATTCCTATCTAACACTAATAAATATATCTAATAATAATCATTTGTTTGCACACTGTTAAATGGTTTCAAGTATTGCTATCTAAACACTAGTAATTCTATTCAACATTATTCATTCATTTGCACGCTGTTAAAAGTTTTCAAGTCCAATAAATGATCAAATAATTTTATTTGACTTATTGGACCTTAAGAAGTACAATCACTCTGGGTTAGAGTGGACCTGAGAGTAATGGCAAACTTCAAGACGGGAGCCTTACCATCAGATGTCCAACCCAAAACACTAAATGGTTTCAAGTATTTCTATCTAATACTAACAATTCAATTTAACATTAATCACAAGTTTGTAAATGGTTAAACAGTTCTATTTGACCCTGACCTGAGTACTAACAGTCCAGATCAGAGTGGACCTGAGAGTAATGACAACTGGAGCCTCACTATCATATGGTTTAATGTAATATCCAAAGATACAGTTGACGTATTCTACAGCCCCAGCAGACAAAGCTAGAAATGTCTAGAGAAAGAAAATAGAAATTTGGAGAGAAAGAAAGAAAAAAGGAGAGATAAAGGAGGGGGGAAATTGAGAGAGAATGACACTGATAGTATTTAAAAAATGAAAAAGATAAGGAAAGAATGAAATAAACTGCAAAGAGAGAAAAAGAGTAAATGCCAGTGACGAGGTTCTCCTCCCCCATAAATTTGATCAGTGCATAATCCAGTGTCTCTTTTCTTACTGTAATGCTTCAAAAATGTTGTTAACAGGTGGTCACAGAAAAAAAAAAGAAAGAAAAAGTGAATGTAGTGGGGAGAGACTTGAGGGACGCAAAGAAAACACAGATGACTAACAACAGAAATAAACTGACAAAAATTAAAACAATAAAAAAGTGACAAAATCAAAAATATGACAATTAGTACAGAAAATCAATGACTGTAAAAATACCATAAAAAAAAGTAGACCAATTTTATCTCTTGTTTCTTCATCTTAATTGCATATCAACCTTCATGGGTTATCTACTGCCAAAGCCATCCTTGTAAATCAATTGGTTTATAGTTTTATGACACATCAACTCTTGTAGGATTTCGCCCATGGTTAACAGGTAATCTTAGTTTGGTTTAGTTTTATGGCATATCAACCATTATCGGTTATTCAATGCCAAATCCTGTTAGTATATACGAGGATCATTAAATAAGTTTCCAGACTTTTTTCGTATGGGCACTTTTATTGATAGTACATACATGAAACTCTAATCCCCTTCGAAGTAATCTCCTCCGGCTGCAATGCACTTGTTGTACTGTTCCAACAACTTCTCAAAGGCCCCATGGAAGTCCTCTTGTGTGAGCATGTCAATCACCTTCATCACAGCCTCTTTCATTTCCTCAATTGTCTCATAACGACAGCCTCTGAGCTTAGGGAATAAGCAAAAGTCCCAGGGAGCAATGTCTGGACTATCGGGAGGCTAAGGAACTGTCTTGATGCCCATCTTGGTCAAGTAGTCTGTGACAAGGATAGAGTTGGGGACTGGTGCATTGTCCTTGTGGAAATGTTACTGACCTGATTTGAACAGTGCTAGCCTCTTCCGACGGAATCTCTTCCTGAACTCCCTTAAAACCTCAACATAGTATTCCTTGTTGACTGTCTGTCCAGTGAAAACCCAATGCATGTAGATCATGCCAGTGCTGTCAAAAAGGGATCATCAAAAGTTTGTGGGTGGATTTGCTCTGTCTGGCCTTCTTGGGTCTGGGTGAACCAGCATGCTTCCACTGGGAACTCTGTCTCTTGGTCTCTGGGTCATAGCAGTAGATCCAGCTTTCATCCCATAGCATTTTTTCAAGTTTGAAACAGAATTTTATTGCATATCATTCTTCTAAAGTCCAGATTGCAGGGTGTATTCCAATTCCTGCTGTAGCTGTTCATTTGAATTGAAATCATAAAGATTGGTCAGTCATCTTCTAAGATGTATAGCAATAACATACTGAATTTTCAAGAGTCTACTACAATTCTAAATGCCTGTACAATAAGTCTGGAAACTTATTGAATGCACCACGTATATATCAAATATATGATTTTGTAGATACACACAGTTGAATTATCAAACAGTTCTACTCGAAACAATTCATTTTAGCATAAGTCAACAAAGTTAAATGGTTCTGAGTATTGCTATGTATTACTAACAATTAAGTTAAACATTAGTCATTAGTTTACACACAGTTGAATTATCAAACAGTTCTATTTCTAACAATTCAATTTAGCATAAGTCATTTGTTCGCAAATAGTTTAAATGTTAAACAGTTCGAGAGGACCCATAGATAAGACCCTGCCAGGTGCTACCACTCTGAGTCAGAGTGGACCTGGGAGTGATGGCAATGAATGGGTACTCCACATTACTGTAGCCTCACCATTAAATTGCTTAATTTTATATCCAGGATACTCGTTGGGGGGGGTCTCTCTCTGCAGAGATGCAGCTGGTATATTCTACAACCCCAGCCAACTATCCCTTCTTATTTCACTCTCCTCTTCTCTTTACCTCCTCAATTTCAGCATTAAATAACCCCAAAGAAGTTAATATACCATTGACTAAACCAAACCAAATACCTGGTGGCCGAGTCTGCTCCTGGCCTGCATTTATAGTAAAGTTGGTGACTGTAGTCGAGGGCAATTAGAAGGCTCCCTTTCAATAGTTACTACACAGAGGTGTAGAGGGCGGGTGCTACTCCTTTCCTTGGATTGCTCCACTTTACCCTTGATATATATATACCTTTTTTTCTTTTTTTTTCATCATACAACGTGTGAAAGCACATGCGATACCATGTCCTCATCAGCCGCCATCCAGGGGTGATAACACAGTTTCGGTAGCTCAAGGCGGTACTGCCACCCCTGACGCTACCAAGCAGCTTTTGCCACTGCACAGGGTTAAAGAGAATTATATATATATATATATATATATATATATATATATATATACACGCCAGATCAATTAAGAGTGGAGACTACATTGGACGTTAATCTTCATTTTTAGTGTACAGTTTGTAATTTAAAAAAAAACAAACAAAAAAAAACGCGTTTACTTTCGGCGGTTGATGTTATTACATGTTTACAGTAACCGTTTCTTATGTAATCACATGGGAAAGGTGGTTTCGCGTGTATTTCATTCATGCTGAAAACTTTCTCGCTTTCGACCAAATGCCGAGTGTGAAGCAAGAAGGTATCAAGTAACATTATTTTTTTAAGTCTTTGGTATGACTCAACCTGGAATTGAACCCAGGTCTTCTGGACCATTGGCGAACACTCTACCCACTAAGCCAATATACTCACCCTGATCACTACAATTACACAAAGCAGAAGTTTCATTGATAACTATTGAGTACTTCCCTTTATTTATTTCTAATTGCGATTCAAAAACAAGAGTCTCTCTATCTTAGCTGTCAAACGTTCGACTGTTAACACCTCCTCAGGCAAATGACTTTTGTATATTTATCATACGTCCCACCAACGCACGAATATGACACAAGGCCGTTTTTAAGGTGGGTCCAGTCGCAGGACCAAAGCCCACACATGTCCGGCAAGGCCAAAAATACCTTCAACCCTGTCAGCATTCCCCTTTTTGGGGCGCCTCAGGCACCTGGCAATAAACCTAACCTACCCCCCCACCCAAAGGGGGTAAAAGCCTGGGGGGATGGTCCCCTGAGGCCGGAGGAACTCTCCAGTGCCGAGGACCTCTAGGCAAATGACTTGATTTATTTATTTATCATACGTCCCACCAATTCATGAATATGGCACAAGGCCGTTTTTAAGGTGGGTCCGGTCGCAGGGCCGAAGTCTACACGCGTCCGGCAAGGTCAAAAATACCTTCGACCCCGTTGGCATTCCCAACCTACAATTTGTTATGAGAAGGTCTTAGGTTCAATTCCTGATAATTCCTGACAGGCCAAACAGACGCGTGGTCGTTTGCGTCTATTACACTAATATAAGGTCTAGAATTGGATGAGACTCCATATGAAGCTGAATATCAAATCAAGTTGACATTTATAGAATTTGTATTGAAGATGTAATTTCTTTTATCATCTATTTGTATTTCACTAATAAGAACAAGTATCAGATTCATTTGTATTGTTCTTGTCTTTTGTATTATAATTTGAATTTGAGAGGAATTCTTGTATTTGTAGATTGACTGTATGGACTCTGCTTAAACAATTGGTAGATGTACATATGATACGCACTCCAAACAATGGAAGAAGCAGAAAAAGAAACAAAGAAGCAATTAACAAGAAGAAAAATGGATAACAATTTGCAGTTGACTGTTTATTACTAGATGACCCAGAATTTATTGGGTCCTGTTTTAACAGCTGTCCATGATGATACTGATGCTTCTATTTACAAAGGAGTGAAATATTCTATTCCACATTTCATAGACAATAACTGTCCATGATGATATTGATGCTTCTATTCCAGGACTTGTTCAATATTGCTAGCAACATTCTTGTGTATTTGCTGTCTAACTTCTTCTCCAGTCGTTTAGTTAGCGTCCAAGTAGTGCATCCATACAGCAGTATCGATACGAACGCTGCCTGGAAGAAACTGCATTTCATTTTATCGGTCAGGTCTGTAAAATTCTGCAATATGTGTTATATGTAACTAAGAAGTTTTACATATATATCGAGTGGATAAATTTTATCCTGGTTCTAACAAAACTAAGTTTAATAATTATTTGGTGATATTGATTTTTAATATTATTGTTTTATTCTCAAACGTATTAAAAGCAATCCTATGTATAATTTTATGTAGAAATCAATTAAGATAAAACAAAAATAAGTTATTTTCTTTATATATGTTCTTATCTAGTTTCGTTAGCCTTTCAGATTTGATAAAATATTTTATCTCATTAACACTTCGAACCTGAAGGTACCATTATATATGATTCGTAAACACATTTTGTAGATAACATTCTTAAACAAGCTTGAGTTCTTTTTTTGCACACAGTTAAATGGTTTCAAGTATTGCTATATAACAGTCACAATTTAGCATCAGTCGTTTGTTTTGCTTTTATGGCATATCAATCTTTGTAGGCTATTTAATGCCAAATCCATTTTTATACAGGGTGACCCCCACCCAAAAAAAAAAAAAAAAACAGAACCCATATATTTTTGACTGAAATTCATAAATTTCATTCCAGCCTTTTCTTTTTTTCAGGATATAAAGTAGAGTCTGTGCATGAAAAATTGGGACCATAGTATTCACCATCATGTCCAGAAGTTCGAGTGTACAAAATTAGAATTATTTTGCTTTATTTTTTAGAAGTAATATCAAAGTTTATGGGTTCTGTTTTTTTGGGTCCCCCTTTACAAATAATCAGTTCAATTTCAAACAATTCAGTTTAGCATTAGTACACAGTTTAATTGTTGAAACCAATTCTATTTCAAGCAATTCAGTTTAGTATAAGTATAGTTTTTAGTCCAGCTCATTGGCCTGGTGGGTAGAGAGGTTGTCAATGGTCCAGGAGACTGGGTTTCAATCCCAGGTCGAGTCATACCAAAGACTTAAAAAATGGTACTTGATACTTCATTGATTAACACTTAGAATTATAAGGTACATATTAAGTGTAAAGTGGAGAAATCCAGGGGCAAGGAGTAGCACCCTCCCATACACCTTGGTGTAGTAGCTGTGGAAAACGGAGCCTTAGGGATGCCCTCAATTATGGTCGCTAACTTTACTTTTTACTTACTTTTGTTTACACACACTTAAATGTTAAAATACTTCTATTTCAAACAATCCAATTTAACATACAAAAACATAAGTATGCAGTTTAAATGTCAAAACAGTTCTATTTCAAGCAATTCAGTTGAGCATAAGTATGCAGTTTAGTTCTATTTGACCCATAGATAGGACCCTTTCAGATGCTATCACTCAGGGTTAGAGTGGACCTGGGAGTGAGGGCAATGAAGCTCCAAAATTACTGGAACCTCACCACCAGATTGTTTAGTGTCATATCCAGGACACTTGTTGGGGGAGTCTTAGCCCTCTGCAGGGATGCAGTTAGCGTATTCTATAGCTAATTACTTGATGTTATTCATATTTAATATTATTGTTCTATTCCCAAGTGTATTAAAAACAATCCAATGTATTTTTTTTTTTTAGAAATCTATTGAAATAAAAACAAGTGGAATCTTTTTATGTGTTCTTATTTAGTTTCATTAGTCTTTCAAATTTAATATATTTCACTACCTTTAAACTTAGATACTTGCACCTGATGTAGGGTGAATACTGTTGCTAGTATATATTATCATTAGTAGTAGATTATTCAAAAATTTTAATTCAATTGGGAAAAAAAAGCAAATATAAAAAAATCACATGCTCCAAAGTCTCCCTGCTGTAGTTTCCATGGAAATAAAGGACCCATTACTTTCAAACCATCTTTTATAGGTTAATGGACAATGTCCTAAAAACATCATCTGAAATGACCATTAGCTTAGGGCAGGCACTTGGTGACCATCTGGAACGTCTAAGCTGAAGGAGCAGATCAACAGACACTGGATTAAATCGGCTGGACAAGAGGGTTTTTGAAAGTGCCCTGATGAGTTTCAACTTGAAGTGACCTGCTCCAACTATTAAGTAACCATTGCCTGTACGGACCAAACACAAACACAGAGCAAATGACAAGGAGAACAATCTCCTTTCATTTGTGGCCTTGGAAAATATTAATTAGTAGCAGC
>CAUZXS010002590.1:7500-62500 GCA_963585895.1 Sepioteuthis lessoniana | reverse complement strand
TATTACTAAATGTAACAACTTAAGGTATAATAAGTAACATGCTAGTAGCACTATTAAAAGCATCTGTGCAGACTATTTTTTTTTTCCTTATTAAGTGGTATGAACAAAAACATGCTCCTGTTAAAGCACCTATTTTGTTGTTTTTCATTAATTACCCAAAATCAGTTAATTATCAGCTTCTAATAAAATTTTGGGGATTTTAAAGCAATAGAAGATGATGGTTGGTTGTTTGGGTTTTATGGCATATTAACCTTTGTAGGTTATTTAATGCCAAATCCATTTTTATACAATAAAACAGTTCTATTTCCAACAATTCAGTTTAGCATAAGTACACAGTTTGTCAAAACCATTTCTATTCCAAGTTATTCAGTTCAATCAAATAGTTAATTCAAACAATTCAGTCTAGCATAAGTACGCAGTTTAGTTCTATTTGACCCATAGATAGGACTCTATCACTCTGGTCCAGAGTTGACTTGGGAGTGATGGCAATAGAGGGTTACCCACATTTCCTAAAGCTGCAGCATTACTGGAACCTCACCATCAGATTGTTTAATGTCATAAACAGGATACTCTTTGGTGGGAGTATTATCCCTCTGTAGAGAAGCAGTCGGTGAATTCTACAGACCCAGCCAACTGGGCAATCTGTATATATGATATTGACCGATGGCAATATTTCTCAAAGTAAAATTGGAGCAGTGGCAATAAAAGAGAAGTCCGCTTCCCTAAATCACTAGCATTACTGAAACCTCACCATCAGATTGTTTAGTCTCATACCCAGGACACTTGTTGTGGGGGGGTGGCTTACCCCACTGCAGAGGTATAGTTGGTGTATTCTACAGCTGCAGCCAACAGGGCAAAATAGAAAAGAAGGTTTCTTTAAAAAGTCATTTTCTTTTTAAATTCTGAAAACGTATTTAATTTTTTTTCTTCTACTCCTTAAACAGTTATGGCCAGCATTTCTTTAAATGTTTTAAGGTTAGATGAGTCATATCAATACATATCGAGCAACTAAATGCCAAAGTTAATCTTTTCCTCACCACCTTCAAGAATTTATGTAATTTGTAAACAATTTTATTGTGATTTCACGCTGAGAGCTAAGATAATTCCGTTTTTGTAGTACAGAAATGCCTCATTTTTGGAAAAAAGCAATTTTTTTCATTTGTTTTCTGTATATATATATATGGTTGGTTGGTTGGTTGTTTTGTTTTACAATATATCAACCCTTTTTGGGTCATTTAATGCCAAATTAAGTCATTTTGATAAAAGTTTCAAACAATTCAGTTTAGTGTAAGTACAGATTTTTTTTTTTTTTTTTTTTTTTTTTACACAGTTAAATGTCAAAACAGTTCTATTTCAAACAATTCAGTTTAAATGTCAAAACAGATCTAGTATATATTTTTAATGTCAAAAAAACAGTTCTTTTTCATATGATCCAGTTGAGCATACAGTTCTATTTCAAACAATTCAGTTTAGCATAAGTAAACAGTTTAGTTCTATTTGACTCATAGACAGGATCCTATCAGATGCTACCACTCTGGTCCAGACTGGACCTTGGAGTGATGGCAATAAAGGAGTACTCCACATTCCCCAAAACTACAGCATTAGTGGAACCTTACCATCAGATTGTTTAATGTCATAAATTGGACACTCATTGGTGGGGGTATTAACAAATTCATCATCCTTAATTAGTTTCCTAATGTTATGGTGAAACTATTTTCATGATGTTTATAATGTACAATTGAATAGGTGCATTCAATTGGGACGTCTTTAGTTAGAATTTCTTTCCAACTGTAAAAACAAAAGCTCTCAATGTGCTGGGTTTCCTTCCAAAGTGAAGGGACAATAGTGATGGGATGAATTTATAAATATCAAACAGAAGATTCTTGAGTTTCATTTTTTTTTTTACATCAACTTAATTATCAGGTTTACTAAAGTGTATTACTGATAAAGTTTATCAGTTAATTTGAATTTTGGCAATAAATTGGAAAAATTTGCTATTTCTGCTGGAGAAGCAGGGACAAGCTCATAAGTGATGTACTCCTATGGACCCCCACATATGACCGGGCAAAAGCAGGACGACCAGCTCGAACATACATTCAGCAGCTATGTGAGGATACGGGATGTGGCCCTGAAGACCTATCAGAGGCGATGAACGATAGGAAGAAGTGGCGAGAGAGGGTCAGAGATATCCGTGCCTGCGGCACAACATGATGATGATGATGACTTAAAATTTGTTTTTTGACTCAAAAACATTTTTTTCTTATGAAAATAGTTTATTTCAGGTGGCTGACATAAGTTACTCAGCTTTCCTGAAAATTGATGGTTTTCTACAACCTTTATTAACTAAATTTTGCGATCAGCCAAAATTGTAAATTGACCTTTTTTCCAAAAATGAGCAAATCCAGTATAGCAAAAATGGTAGTTAACCATGACAAACTAAGATCATTTTTGGAATCAGTACCATCAAATTAGCGTGTTCTGTTTCTTGGCATGAAAAATTGTATTGATCAGTATAATTTGAACAGTTATATGGTTTCAAGTATTCTTATATAACACAAATAATTTTCACACAGTTACATGGTTTCAAATATTCCTATCAAATACAAACAATTAAATGGTGTCAAGTAATGCTGATTAACAGTAGTATTCAACATGATCTATTCTTTTGAACACAGTAAAATTGTTCCATGTATTCTAACAATTCAATTTAACAGTCATTTGTTTACACACAATCAAATGGTTTCTCGTAGAGTACATAATCAAATCATTCTATTTGACTCACTGAAGAGACCCTAACAAATATTTCCACTCAAGATCAGAGTGGTCCTGGGAGTAATGGCAATGAAGAGGTACTCTACATTCTCCAAAGTCCACTGAAGCGATGAGGTCTGTATCTTCTAAAGCCTCAGTCAACTAGGTGGAGAAATACTTTGAAAATCGAAAAGAAAATGATTGTCAGGAATAAGTTGGCGACCTTAGTCTTCCTTTTCAATAGCTACTACACCAAGGTGTAGGGGAGGACGCTACTCTATTCTCTGGATTGCTCCACTTTACCCTCGATCCTTACCTTATAATGCTGAGTGTTAAGCAAGGTGGCATCAAGTACCATTTTTTGAGTCTTTGGTATGACTCGATCTGGGATTGAACCCCAGTCTTCCAGACCATTGGTGAACACTCAACTCATTAGGCCAATGGTCAGAAATAGAGCTATTATAAGCAACCTGTAAATGCATTACTAATGATTTTACTGTTGAGAAGCAGGAAAATAAAATCAAGCCGGACTAACTTATTGAAAATGACTTTCCTCCAGAAATATGATGCTTACATTATATCCCATGAATTTCTCCTTGTGTCTATCAATGAGATTTATAAATAGATATTCCCCTCAACCCCCGTTAAGAATACAGCAAAGAAAGTCACACATTGAATATAAGCATATAAAATGCAAATAAGACCATAAACAATAGCTAGAGAGAAAAAAAAAAAATTTACTCACAGGTCGTCAAGAAACAATGATACACTGCATCACAACATTACAAGCTGATGCAAGTTTTCAATGCAGTATCGTCATTGTGATATGCTTTTTTGCTGCACTGTGTACCACATATGCCGCATTTTTAATTATCAGGACTTCTGCAGAATTAATGGTTGATTGGTTTGGGTATTTGTTTAATGGCACCTTATGGGTTATCAAATGCAGAGATTTGTTTAATTTTATTTGGGTTATTTGTTTAATGGCAAATCAACTTCTTATGGGTTATCTAATGCTGAGATTTATTTAATTTCATTTGCAGATTGAGAGAGATTGATTTAGTTTTAAGGCACATCAACCATTGTAGGTTATTTTAGCATAAGTATGCAGTTTTAATGTCAAAAACAGATCTATTTCAAATGATTCAGTTTAGTTTAAGCACAGTTTTTTGTTTACAAACAGTTCTATTTCAAACAATTCAGTTTAGTAATAGCGTGACGGGAGTACGAACTCGCTTACTATGATTCCGCAGTCCACCACTTTAACCATTACACCAAGAGGACACCCCCTATATACAGTTATATGATTTGGTTTGATTGGCTTTTATGGCATATCAACCATTGTAGGTTATTTAATGCCAAATCCTCTTTATTCATATATATTAAATATATATGATTTGGTTTGGTTGGGTTTTATGGCATATCAACCATTGTAAGTTATTTAATGCCAAATCCTCTTTATTCATATATATTAAATATATATGATTTGGTTTGGTTGGGTTTTATGGCATATCAACCATTGTAAGTTATTTAATGTCAAATCCATTTTTATACATAATTTCAAATTGTATTTGATGCATAGATAGGATTATAAGGTGCAACTACTCTGAGCCAGATGGACCTGGGGGCAATGGCAATAAAGGGGTACTCTGCATTTCCCAAAGCTCAAGCAATACTGGAGCCTCACCATCAGATTGTTTAGTGTTATGTCCAGGATACTTGTTGGGGGGGGGGGAATCTTACCCTTCAGAAGAGATATGGTCGATGTATTTGGCAGCCCCAGCCGATTGGGCCAGAGCAAGGACAAATAGAAATGTGATATCTGATTTACAATATCTCATAAGTCACTCTTACCTAAGGAGCCTCTGATTCAAAGTCTAACTGAAAACCTCTAAAAACCCGTTGGTAAGAATGTATAACTCTCGAAAATAGATCTCATGTTTTAACTTGACAAAATATTTTGCTAATAAAAAGATATCCGATCGAACCACCTTATTTCCCCAGCTATGGACTAAATACTATCCCTACTGTTCTTCTACAAGGATGGCTGTGGCAAACCCCATCCAAGATCATTCAGTGCTTTTCCTGAATACTGAAATATTCTTCAAGGGTAGGCTAATGAAAACATAATTTTTTCCCAAGCCTATTATTTTGAAGGAGAGAGAGAGAGAGAAAAAAAAAAGAAAAATCTTTAAATAATCCATGAAAGTTGATATGCCATTAAACAAAGAAACAAAACCCTATCCAAGATCATCCGTCCCTTTTCCTGAATACTGAAATATTCTTCAAGGGTAGGCTAATGAAAACAAATATAAATTTCTCCCAAGCCTATTATTTTGAAGGAGAGAGAAAGAAAAATCTTTAAATAACCCATGAAGGTTGATCTGCCATTAAACAAAGAAACAAAACCCTATCCAAGATCATTTGGTGCTTTTCCTGAATATTGAAATATTCTTCAAAGGTAGGCTAATGAAAACAAATATAATTTTCTCCCAAGCCTATTATTTTAAGAGAGAGAGATAAAAAAAGAAAAATCTTTAAACCACTATTGAAAATATTCAGTGTATTTGCTACTGTAACTAATTAATTAAATACTGATTATCATTAGAAAAATCTAACAGTTGCTGGTCTCCCAAAGCTCCAGAGGTTTATTTGACAAGGATCAATACATTTTATATGTAGCTAGCTGCACCCATGAAAATACCACCAATTTAATTAGTATATACAAATGCTATTATACAATATTGACTGTGTATATATGTGGGTGTGTTTTTTGTCTTACCCTATTTCATACACTTTTGTTAGATATTATATCCATGACATGCATATATACATATATATGCAAGAGTGGATTCATGTGTATATGCGTGTGTGTGTGATATATAAGAAAAGTTGAGGGCAACCCAGAAGCTCCCTTTTCAATAGCTACTACACCGAGGTGTAGGGGAGGGCGCTACTCCTTTCCCTAGATTGCTCCACTTTACCCTTGATCCTTACCTTATAATGCTGAGTGTTAAGCAAGGAGGTATCGAGTACCACTTTTTAAGTCTTTGGTATGACTTGACCTGAGATTGAACCCCAGTCTCCCAGGCCATTGGCGAACACTCTACCCCTGTGAGATATATATATATATATATATTATTTAGTCTGTCAATGATACTATTTGAAATAAGATATGGTGGATAAACAAGTTAAACATCGTCAATGTCTCTAAAGTAACTAGCACTGGTGTGGATGTCTCTAAAGTAACTAGCACTGGTGTGGATGATATATTTAAAATATTTAAAATGACCAGATTCCAGGAATTTGAGATAGATGTATCCAAGAACTGTGCTAAGCCGAGAACTCATAGGTAAACCAAATTTCTGTTTATCAAACGTGTTATTGTATTGAAAATAACAATGTGATATACAAAAGGTATTTTAATTAATCTCGAGATGTGTAGGGGTAATTTAGTGTTAGTTTTTTTAAGGTGATTATCTAAGCGTTCAATACACCTATGAACAGGTACGTTAGTATATAGGGCTTTGATGTCTAAACCCGCTCAAGATTTGTTTTTCATATCACAGTTAATTAATTTGTTATGGAGCGAGTCAGAAATCTTGATGTATGTATCACTGATAGTACCCAACAGAGGGGATAATATTTTGGCTAAAAGTGCAATGAGTGATCTTATGGGAGCAGATTCTATGCCAGAGATGATAGGTCTTACAGGAATGTCTGGTTTGTGGATTTTGGGAAGACCATAAATTTTAGGGATGATGGGGTGGTAATTAATTAGCAAAGACCAAGATTTGTCCTCTTTCTCTTTCTTCCAGCCACAACATTATCATATCACCTTCTGACAAAGGCAGAGGTGGTGGTGTTATGGATTCTTCAGCCTATAACCAAAAACTAAAGGATCTACTTGATGATAATGACACCTATAAATAGATATCCCAACAAACTGTTTTTAAGGAGGTGCCTGTGGTGTAATGGTTATTGTCGTAGGAAATGGACACAGCAACACAAGTTCAAATCCTGGACGAGACTGATTGCATTTTACATAGTAATAATACCCCTGGGAAAGGTATGAATCCAATTAGTCTCCCTCCAGCTATGGATAAATAGTAGGGCAGACTAGGTTCTTCAGCCTTGGTGAGGTAACTAGTCTAAGAGAAGGAAAACTCTGAATTCAAACCTGTTAAACTTCACTTAAACATTGACCTTGTGTCATATCCTGCCCGAGCGGAGGGGTTGGTAAATATGAATACCAATGATTTTAATAAGTCTTACAAAAAATAATCTCAAAAGAGGACAAATCTTGATTTCAGTAGACTGAGCAGGTGGTAGATGAGATATTTCACTCAGAAGGAACAGATGTGGATTAGAGAAAGGCTAAAGATTAACGGTTTGGTTAGGTTTGGCTTTATGGCATATCAACCATTGTAGGTTATTAAATTCCAAATCCTCTTTATACATATATATTAAATATATATGATTTAGTTTGGTTGGGTTTTATGGCATATCAACCATTGTAGGTTATTTAATGCCAAATCCTCTTTATACATGTATATTAAATATTTTTGATTTGGTTGGGTTGGGTTTTATGGCATATCAATCATTAAAGGTCATTTAATGCCAAATCCTCTTTATACATATATATTAAATTTATGTGATTTGGTTAGATTGATTTTTATGGCATATCAACCATTGTAGGTTATTTCATGCCAAATCTGGTTTATATATACATATTAAATATTTATAATTTGTATACATCAGTCAACAAAGTTCAATACTTCCAAATATTGCTATGTATCACTAACAATTCAATTAAACATCAGTCATTTGTTTACACACAGTTAAATGATCAAACAGTCTTATTTCAAAGAATTCAATTTAGTATAAGTCATTTGTTTGCACACAGTTTAAATGTCAAACAGTTCTATTTGACCCATAGATAGGATCCTATCAGGTACTACCATGCCGAGCCAGAGTGAACCTGGGAGTAATGGCAATGAAGGAGTATTCTGCATTTCCCCAAATCTCCAGCATTACTAGAGCCTCATTATTAGATTGTATAACGTCACATGCAGGACACTCATTGGGGGATCTTACCCCGCTGCAGAGATACAATCAGTGTATTCTACAGTCTTAGCCAACTGGGCTGGAGGTTAATAGTGTCCTAGAGACACTGAGCCTCCTTGTAAGGGACAACTCACAGGGACAGTCAATTTTTCTTATTAAAATAATCATAACACACTATAAAAGGAAGAAAAATTTTCATAGATTTTTGCATAATTTTAGGGTAATTTTTTTTTTTTTATTCATCCAATCTGTGAAAATGGTTTTTTGATGAGTTAAACAATAGAGGCTGCATTGTTTGTATTTTTTTTTTGGAGGAGGGGGTGGAATTTAAAAAAATAAATTCTATTTCAGTTTGGACTGTTGTCAAACTTTGATATGAACTATTATAAAACCATGATAAAGTAAAGTTGGCGATTTTAGTTGAGAGAGAGTTGAAGGCTCCATTTTCAATAGCTACTACACCGAGGTGTAGGGGAGGGTGCTGCTCCATTCTCTGGATTGCTCTACTTTACCCTTGATCCTTACCTTATAATGCTGAATGTGAAGCAAGGTGAAATCAAGTACCATTTTTTGGGGTCTTTAGTATGACTTGACCTGCGATTGAACTCCGATTTTCCAGACCTAAAGTCACCAACTTTACATACTTACTTAAAAATTTTGCAGATTACTACATCATTTTGGGGTCATCTTTTAAAAAAAATTTTTTCAACAGGTTAAGGAATAGGAGCTGCATCATTTTTTTTCTATCTTTATTTTGGTTTGGGTTTAAAAGAACACAGAATGGCAGTACCTGTTAAGGCCCAGCCAATGCATCAAATAGATCTGTTTACAAATAATTTTCATAAACCATAGAAATTACATCAGGTAACACAAATTTTACAGTGGGGGAAGTGTTGTAGAACAAGAGCAGTAGACCAGTCTCCATTAAATTGGGTAGCCTCAGTTGACTAAAAATAACACACGTGATTAGCAGCCCTTCAGCAGTACACTTCTGGTCAACACATTCGTTCTCTCAGTCAAAAAAGCAGTTCGCAAAGAACAACAACAACTCGCTCCTGCTGCTGGTATGTTTTTTTATGCAAGTTCCAACCTATTGAAATTTACATGCGTGGTAGATTTCTTCTCGTGAAAGATGAGTCGGCCCACTCTAACTTCTGCCTCCAGAAGTGGACATATTTTCTACTGCTTGACACGCAAGGCATAGTCTTACACGCTTTGAAACAGGAAGTAAGTTTCCTCCCTCGCTAAAGGAAGTCTCTCTGATGTGACGGCTAATAAGCTGGACTGCAATATCATAGTGAGGTGCAGGTGGTGTAATGGTTATCGTTGAAGGAAATGGACACAGTGACACGAGTTCAATTCCTGGACGAGACTGATAGCCTTTCACATAGCAATAATACCCTTGGGAAAGGTATGAATCCAATTATTCTCCCTCCAGCTATGGGTAAATAGTAGGGCAGACTGAATTCTTCAGCCTTGGTGAGGCAACTAGTCTAGGAGAAGGAAAACTCTGAATTCAAACCTGTTAAACTTCGCTTAAAAATTGACTTTGTGTCATATCCTTCCCGAGCAGAAGGGTTGATAAATATGATATCATAGTGAGTTTAAACTACAGTCACACTATTACATTCACTTTTGTACTAATACCTCTGAAAAAGGCATGAACTCGATTATCCCCTGAGGTGTGGATTAAACATACAACTGCTGCTGTTCTAAAAGGATTGTTTTAGCATTAAATAACCCACAAAGGTTAATATGCCATCAAACAAATAATCCAAACCAAAGAAATTTTGTCTTTGTAAATGTTATTTCAAAATTGCTAGGTTCTAAAACTATAAAAAATAGCCATTATTCCTTTTTAATTTGGCTTTTGTGTCATGGATAATACAATTAAGCAATTAACATTTTTTTTTTCTTGAAGGAAAATGGACACAACTGCACATTTTCATTTATATAAAATCAGAATAAAATATGAATCATATTCACATGTATTTTTAGTGAAGTGATTAAAAAAAAAAAAAAAAAAAAAAAATTAAAGTGATGGACTGTGGAATCATTGTAAGCGAGTTTGTACTCCAGTTGTGCTATTACGTTCACTTTCGGGCAAATACCCTTAGGAAAGGTATGAACCCCCTTATCCTCGCAGCTATGGGTTAAATAGTACCACTACTGTTCTTCTCAGAGAATGGCTTTGGCATTAAATAACCTACAAAGAATGATATGCCATTAAACCAAGAAACCATGAAAAAAAAAATGAATAAAAATGTTTAGTAAGTTCTAGAAAATTCTCTATCAGCAGCTCAGCATAAAATCTTCCAAATAACACTTTCTACTCAGAAACAAGAAAATGTTAAAAATTTTTTACATTGTATAATTTATATTATTCTGTGAGTGCAATATACATTTCTATAATAAAATAGGTCTTTTCTATTTACTTAGCAACTGGAAAAGAACACTTTCTGCCCAAGAAGTAGAAAAAGTAAAAATTTTGTTATACTCTGATTTTAATATGCCTTTCTATAGTAAAATAGGTCTTTTCTATTTACTTAGCAACTGGAAAAGAACACTTTCTGCCCAAGAAGTAGAAAAAGTAAAAATTTTGTTATACTCTGATTTTAATATGCCTTTCTATAGTAAAATAGGTCTTTTCTATTTACTTTAGACATAAAAAATTGGGAAATGATATTTTCGGCAAAGAAACAAGAAAAAGTAAAAATGTTGTTACATTGTATAATTCTTGTTAATCTGTGATTATAATATGCATTTCTATAGTAAAATAGGTCTTTTCTATTTACTTTAGACATAAGCATTTGGAAAATATCACTCTGCCCAAAAAGTAAAAAGTAATACTACATCCAGTGGTAAGGTCCTAATTCTGAGTTCTAAGGTGAGTGGGGTCACCTCACATTGCCATTACACCCAGGCTCTCTCTGACCCAGAGTGGTAGTATCTGTTAGGGTCATACAAATGAATCAAATAGATTTTAGTTGTCTAAATTTCTGAGACGAAGCTTGTTGATTTTTATCATTAAGGTTTTTCGGACTATTGTCTTCATCTTTATTGTTATTTCCAAAACGTTTCGGCCGATATGTCCTCCGGCCTTCTTCAGGTGTTTGTCAAACTCGGGAACCTTCACGGAACTTCAAACTATGTCCTTGATTGAAACCATGGGGGTCGCCTGTTCTGATTCCGTTTGCCCTAACTGGGTACAAGTGTTAAGTATTCCTGTATATTACTCGCCTGTAGTGAGGATTGAACCTGCAACCTTCAGATGATTATCTTAGAAGCTCAGGGAAGCAACGCCTATAACCATTATGCCATGTGTCCTGCTGGACACATGGCAACTATTCTTTTAATACATTGTTTTTTGTTTTGGTTTTTTTTTTTCATAAATATTATCGCATCCCCTGTAGACAATTCTAGTTTCCTTGAAACTTTATGGCTCGTAGATAAACACTTTCCCAAAGAAAAAACTCTGAATACGTATTGCTGGTGTCAACGGGTTTATACACTATAGAAAGGTGAAGAGAGACAATTTAATGTTTTGAGGAAACTAGGATTGTCTACAGGGGACATGATAGTAAAAAAAGTTGTTGTCCGTATTCCAAAGTTAATTCAGAGGAGGTGGAATCTACATCTTGTCTCATTGAAATCTGGCAAGAAAAGGACTAAACAGAAAGTCCCTGGGGGATGTCCTCGTAGTGTAATGGTTAAAGCGATGGACTGCGGAATCGTAGTAAGTGAGTTTGTACTCCAGTCACACTATTACATTCACTTTCGGGCAAATACCCTTGGGAAAGGTATGAGCCCCCTTATCCTTCCAGCTATTGGTTAAATGGTACCACTAATGTTCTTCTGGGAGAATGGCTTTGGCATTAAATAACCTACAAAGGTTGATATGCCATTAAAGAAAGAAACCAAACCAAACCAGAAAGTCCCTGGACCGGTCATAGTTTAAGGATTAGTGCTACTACTAAAAAAAGGCTGCTAAGAGGAGTTAAATCTTAAGGGATCTTAAGCTGTTATGTGTAACACTATATATATATGTATATATATATATATATATATATAATCCAAAGAAGATGGGTGGGGAATGATTCTATTGAGAATATATAAGAGGATTCTTATAAATCCCCAGTAGTACGATGATTAATATATAGATTTATAAATTTTCATACGAATCAAATTCATATAATGATAAAAATAAAATAGATTTGTTTAAAAATTATTAGTATTAGATAGGAATACTTGAAACCATGTAACTGTACAAACAAGGGATTATCATTATTAAAAGAGATTACATATTAACCTTTGACAGGCCAGGTAGTGTGGATTTCAAAAGCAGGATGTTCAGCTGCGTCTTGAGGTAAACAAGGGACAGCGAAATGCCATGTGAATTGCGTGTGAAGGAACGTGTGGGTGTTAAAAAAATATATAATGATGAAAGTTTTCGAGCCCAGCAGCCAGTCAGAGTTGGCAGTCAGTAGAGTAGACATGTCATGACGTTTTAGGTGCTAGTATCAGTGCTCAATACACAGTAGCCTAGTGTATTGAGTTTGGTAGGTTATCAAAATCAGCAATTAGTTGCATAGCAAGCTGAGTGAATTTCCAAATCAACTCAGAAGAAGGAGAACTATTTATGGCACATTGGAGCATTCCAAATGCACACATAGGTTGCTTGTCTCTGCATGGGCATATAAAGATTACAATTATATATATATATATATATATATATATATATATATATATAACTGTAATCGTTACGTAAGTTTAATAAGAATTATTGTAATTCCCTAAATTATGGTTAAATCTGGTGATTTACATTGAAATGTATTTAGAATTTAAGATTTTTTTAAATTTTAAATCTAATTTACTGTAGTAAGCGAGTTTTGAATATACGTCAAGTTACTTTATTGTGATTCCGACCGGTAATAAAAAGAAAAACCAGAAGTGGGCAAATGGGGAGGAAAATCTTCACCCTTCTTCTACCCCCTCTCATCCTTCCCTCCTGTGTCTATTCTGACTGTAATTAATTTATCCATTGGATCTGAAGAAGTCCTGTTATTTTTGGTGTTATTGATTCATATCAATACCTTTAACAGGATGGAAATAAATTTATAATCCAAATGTGACCAGTTTTTGTTTTTCTTAAAGATATATATATATATATATATATATACACATACACCAGCTTTTACAGTAGTAGTTTTGCAACTAGTTGGGACCCCTTAGGCTGGTAAGTAAGTGTTATCAATTAATAATAAAGAAACACGAAGAAGCAAGGCTCTCTGGAGATGTATCATGATATGGTGTAAATCCAAGCTATCTTCTCTCTCTCAAGCAACAATTTCAACTTACATTGGAATAAAGAAGAGAGTTTATATTTTTAATAGGTATATAAGAATTGGAATATGTACTAGGAACCATATAATTGTTTATAAATTATTTGTATTAGAATGGAATACTTGATACCATATAAATGTCAATTATTTGAATTAAGAATTGTTACTTGAAACCATAATTGTTTATTAAGGATTATTATTAGTTACTTGAAACTACAAATAAAAATGGACTTTGGCATTAAATAACCCAAAAAAGCATGACATGCCATAAAACCCATTAATCAACTAACAAGAAGACAATCACCCTTATGTTCTGGTTCTGAAATTGGCAAGAGAAAATTAGTACTTTGTCTATTTCTTAGTTACCATCAATTCTAAGCTAATTAGTGAATTCTTCTTTGCTTTCAGATCATAAATCACATTCACAAAGCTAATTGCAAATTGAAGCTGTTTGCATTTCACTTTACACTGATGACATGAATCATCTATTTTCCTTCCAGCTATGTGTAAATAGTAGGGTAGATTGTGGTCTTTAGCTCTAGTTAGGCAACTACTCTAGAAGAAGGAAAACTAGCAGTATGTATTTAACCAACCCCTACACCATGAAGAGGATGTGACACAAGGTCATTTATTTAACAGGTTTGAATTTAGAGTTTACCTTTGAGATTGGTTACCATACCAAGGTTAAAGATCTCCGTTTGCCCTACTGATAAGCCATAGTTGGAGGGAGAATAGTTAGATGTATACCTTTCCCAAGGGCATTAGTACAACATGAAATGGAAACAACTTCATCGAGGAATTTAAACTTTGGTTATTGTGTCCATTCACTATGATGATAACCATGGCACGACAAGCTGTACATCACTTAAAAATTGACCCGAGGTAAAAACATTTAAAATAATGTGAATTTAACTAACATTTAGCAAACTATCTGTAGTAGAAAAGTTGATAAAAAATGTTTGATTCAACTTGAACAGAGACAAACAGAAAAAAAGAAATCACATGCTCCAAATTCTCCGGGTGTCCTCTTGGTGTAATGGTTAAAGCAATGGATTGCGAAATCGTAGTAAGAAAGTTCGAATTCTAATCGCAGTATTACTTTCACTTTTGGGCAAATACCCTTGGGAAAGGTATGAACCCTCTTATCCACCACAGCTATGGGTTAAATAGTACTACTACTGTTCTTCTAGAAGGATGGCTGTGGCGTTGAATAACTGTTGTGAACCAGTAAAGGGTCCAGAAGAAAGACACAAACTCGGGTATATCAACGAAAGTGTAATACAACATAGTTAAAAAGGTGTTGAACGTCAGTCTGACTTCCGAAGTGTTAGGCTGGGATGAACTTAGCACTGAGATGAATATTCTCCCAGTATTAATAGCAACAGGAAGAGTTCATTACAGTCCGCAGGTTGGGTACCATAACAATTACCTACAAAGGTTAACATGCTATTAAAACAAAGAAATTAAATTCTCCTTGTGTTTGTTGTTGGTTTGATTTAATTTCTTTGTTTAATGGCATATCAACCTTCATGAGTTATCTAATACCAAAGCCATCCTTATAGAAAAAACAATAGTGGTACTATTTAATCCATAGCTGGGTGAATAAGGGGATTCATTCCTTTTCCCAGGAGATTAGTCCAAAAGTGGACAAAATAGCACAACTGGAGTCCAAACTTACGATGATATCACAGTCCAACATGTTAACCCCGACACCATAAGAACTCCCCCATATTTGTGGCAGTTTCCATGGATATAAATAAGAGGTATTACTTTCAATTTGGTTTGGTTTTATGGCTTATCAACCATTGTAGGTTATTTAATGCCAAATCCAGTTTATATATATATATGCACACACACAATATAAAAGAAAAACCTTTTAAAAATTACTCATATCTTTTGTAATAATATTTATTTCAACAGACTTCCATTTTAAAAAATGGTAGATCTGCATCTTTAGACAAAGAAAAAAAGATTTTTTTTCTTTCTTTCTTTGTCTGAAGATGCAGATCTACCATTTTTTAAAATGGAAGACTGCTGAAATAAATATTACAAAAAAACATGAGTAATTTTTAAAGGATTTTCTTTTATAGGGAATTATTTGATCTTTAATTTATTTTACCATTATTTTACATAGAGCTCTCTTTTGGATTTTGAGTTACATGGATATTGTAGATAGAAAATCTAAAAATAGAATCCTTTCCCCCCATGGCTGACTTGGCATTGGATAATATAATATTAGATATATATGATTTGTAAATATAAGTCAACAAAGTTAAATACTTCCAAGTATTGCCATGTATTGCAAACAATTCAATTAAACATCAATCAATAGTTTATACAGAGTTAAATTATCAAACAGTTCTATTTCAAACAATTCAATTTAGCATGTCATTCATTTCCACACAGTTTAAATGTCAAACAGTTCTATTTGACCCATAGATAGAACCTTATCAAGTGCTACCACTCCAGGTTAGAGTGGAACTGGGAGCAATGGCAATGACAGGGATACTTTATATTCCCCAAAGCTCTTGCATTATTGGAGCCTCACCATTGGATGGTTGAGTGTCATATCCAGGACATACATTGACATGGAGGATCTTACCTCTCTGTGGAAATGCAGTTGGTGAATTCTACAGCACCAACCAACTGGGCTGAGATGGTTTAATGTCATATCCAGGACACTTGTTGTGGGGTGGGGATTAGTCTTACTCCTCGCCAGAGGTGAAGTTGCTATATTCTACAGCTGATTAAGTGACATTTATAGATCAATGGAGAAGGCTAATGAGTCTAGTTTTGCCATTGGCCTAGTGGAAAGAGTGTAGCCAGTGGTCCGGGAGACCTGGGTTCAATCCCAGGTCACGTCAGACCAAAGACTTTAAAAATGGTACTTGATACGTCCATGCTTAAAATTCAGCAGTAAGGTACATATCAAGGGTAAAGTGGTGCAATCCAGAAAAAGGAGTAGCGCTCTCCCCAACACCTTGGTGTAGTAGCTATTGAAAAGGGAGCCTTCTGGTCGCCCTCGACTATGGTCGCCAACATTACTTACTTACTTTTTATTTACTAACCAGACATTGGATTAATGGTTAGAGTGTTCGCCAATAGCCCAGGAGACTGGGGTTCAATCCCAGGTTGAGTCATACCAAAGACTCAAAAAATGGTACTTGATGCTACCTTGCTTAACACTGAGCATTATAAGGTAAGGATCAAGGGTAAAGTGGGGCAATCCAAGAAAAGGAGTAGTGCCCTCCCCTACACCTTGGTGCAGTAGCAATTGAAAAGAGAGCCTTTGGGTCGCCCTCGACTATGGTCGCCAACTTTACTTTTACTTTATTTACTAGCTAAGGAAAGAAGAGATGGATTTGGGCCTTTCTTAAGTGCATGAGAATAAAATGAATTGCTAACAGCCTTGTCCAGAATTTGAACTTGACTCACTGAGTTCATATTTTTAAGACGATAATCATCAATACACAAAGTATAACATGCAGTAGCGTATCCATGGAAACTAGTGCCAATGGGAAAGGCATAAACCCCCTTATCCCTCTATGTTGGACTACAACATCATAGTGAGTGAGTTCAAACTCCAGTTATGCAATTATGTTCACTTTCAGATTAATACCCTTGGGAAAGGCATGAACCTCCTTATCTCCACCATCTATGGGTTTGATAGAACCACTACTGTTCTTTTACAAGGCTGGCTTTGGCATTAAATAACCCATCAATCCAAATGAAGTAAGTTGGTCATCTTAATCAAGGGTGAACTGAAGGCTCCCTTTTCAATAGCTACTACACTGAGGTGTAGGCGAGGGTGCAACTCCATTCCCTGGATTGCTCCACTTTACCCTTGATCCTTCCTTACCTTATAATGCTGAGTGTTAAGCAAGGCAGCATCAAGTACTCTTTTTTGAGTCTTTGGTATTGAACCTTATCTCCTGGACCACTATACTCATTAGGCTAACAGCCCGGTTACAGTATGAAGGAAACCATTATTTTAGAAATTTTCTGAATCTATTCTTCGAAGAAAAATTACCTCAGAAACTAATGTTATTATGTTTGCAAATAAAAATTCATCCCCAGAATAATGAAGCACGTAAGGAATTTCTTTGTTAGTTATCGTCAATTCTAATCTCATTATTAAATTCTTTTTTCACTATTGAATGATAGACTTAAACTAGATTGATCTATTTCACAAAGATAATTGTAAAACACCTCATCAATAATAACCCACTACATCATTTTGAAAGACGAGAATGAATTTGAAACTAGCTGCTTGGACAAAATCATTGTCCTTTGAAGTGAATGATCATCTGTTGTCAATTATGATGCTTTTGAATACAAGTAAGTAAAGTTGGCAACCATAGTCGAGGGTGACCCGAAAGCTCCCTTTTTAATAGCTACTACACTGAGGTGTAGAAGAGGGTGCTACTCCTTTCCTTGGATTGCTCCACTTTACACTTGATATGTACCTTATATTGCTGAGTGTTAAGCAAGGAGGTATCAAGTACCATTTTTAAAGGCTTTGGTTTGACATGACCTGGGATTGAACCCAGGTCTCCCGGACCATTGACGAACACTCTACCCACTAGACCAATGAGACGAACTGTACATCACTTAAAAATTGACCTGAGGTAAAAACATTTAAAAAATGTGAATTTAACTGACATTTAGCAAACCATCTGTAGTAGAAGAGTTGACAAAAAATGTTTGATTCATCTTGAACAGAGACAAACAGAAAAAAAGAAATTACATGCTCCAAATTCTCTGGGTGTCCTCTTGGTATAATGGTTAAAGCAATGGATTGCGGAATTGTAATAAAAAAGTTCGAGATTGAACCCAGGTCTCCCGGACCACCCGATCAGGGGTAGTCGCTGTGGCATAGTAGTTAATGTACTGGCCTGCAGCCTCAAAATAAGCAAGCTAGAATTCAAGGTGCACCATTACCTTCAATTTTGAACTAATACCCTTAAGAAAGGTATGAACCCACATACCCTCAGCTACGAGTTAAATAGTATTACTGCTGTTCTTCTATGAGGATGTCTTTGGCATTAAATTAGCCTCCAAGGTTGATATGCCATTAAACAAACAAATCAAATTAATCCTGATCACCAACACTCAAAAACTTTCAGAAAAGCTAGGATCAGAATGCAGAACAAATTTCCCAACCTTTTTAACATATGGCCCACCTTGGAATATTTAATTTTTCTGTGGCACCCAAGACAAATGGAAAAAAGTACTCTGATTTTATATTTGTGGTGATTAAAAAAAAAAAAAAAAAAAAAAAAAAATTTCTAGAGTATTAGAAATATCATTTTACTAACCAAAAATTATCAAGAATTATTTCACTAAAATGAAATTTTTTTTCTCGAATATTTTTATCACAAATATAAGGTGAGGCTATTTGCTTTAATGGCATACCAACCCTTGTTGGTTATTTAATGCCAATTCCTGTTAGCACATATATTATGATTTTTAAGTGAATAGTTTGGAGGTAACATCTTTTTAAAATGAGCCGAAGCATTTTTTGTTTGCACACAGTTAAATGGTTTCAAGTATTTCTGTTTATTAAACGCAGTTTCTTCCAGGCAGCAGTCGTGTCGATACTGCAGTATGGATGCACCACTTGGACACTAACAAAACGGCCGGAGAAGAAGCTAGACAGCAATTATACAAGAATGTAGCGAGCAATACTGAATAAGTCCTGGTGGCAACACCCCACAATGCACCAACTATACGGCCACCTGCCTCCCATCATGAAAACTATCCAAGCTAGACGAACCAGACATGCAGGACACCGCTGGAAAAGTAGGGATGAGCTCATACGTGATGTACTCCTATGGACCTCCACATATGGCCAAGCAAAAGTAGGACGACCAGCTCGAACACACAGTAGCTATGTGAGGATACGGGGTGTAGCCCTGAAGACCTGCCAGAGGCGATGAACGATAGGGAAAAGTGGTGAGAGAGGGTCAGGGATATCCGTGCTAGCAGCACGTCATGATGATGATGATGTTTGCATACAGTATAGTAAAGGATTAAATAGTTCTATTTGATTTATACATGGGACCCTAAAGGCACTACCACTCCGGGTCAGAGTGGATCTGTGAGTAATGGCAATGAAGGGGTACTCCACATTCTGCAAAGCTCCAGGACTGGAGTCTCATCATCAGATGCTTTAGAGTCTTTCCAGGATGCGAGTTGGGGAGGGGGTCTTACCTCACAGCAGGGATGCAGTTGGTATACTCTATAACTCTGGGTTGTTTTATGGCAAAGTAATGCTTATTTGGTAATATTGTTATATATTGGCCCTTGACCGAGCCGTCAATCAAGAGATTCACCTGTGTAAATAAGTAGAAGAACAGTGGAAGCAGGTGGGCATTAGAAAATAATATAACCAGGTGCCTGGGTGGTTCGAGTCAGTTGGAGACAGGATGCCAGCGTGAGAATCAGTTTGCAGACAGAGGGCTTTGCAGCCCTCAGTGATCCACGGTTGAGCAACCCAAGCCAAGATGAGAAAGAAGTGCTGCTATGGTCGAAGAAGAACTTGGGGTCAATATAGTAATCCGTTTGTCTCCACTCATTTCTGACACCCAACAAACATCACTCTTTCAAAAATAAAGTGTAAGAGATTTATATTTTTATAAAGAAGTGTATTCGTTCTTCATTGAAGTCGTTCATTCTCAGTTGATTATGTTCCCGCATATATTTGTGTATGTACACGTGCAGTTGTATGAGAGTATACAACAATATCTCTAATAAATAGCATGCTTAAAGTTAGTGTGTCTATATTTACCCAACCCCTCCGCTCGGGCAGGATATGACACAAGGTCAATTTTTAAGCGAAGTTTAACAGGTTTGAATTCAGAGTTTTCCTTCTTTTAGACTAGTTGCCTCACCAAGGCTGAAGAACCGAGTCTGCCCTACTATTTACCAATAACTGGAGGGAGAATAATAGGATTCATACCTTTCCCAAGGGTATTAGTGCTATGTGAAATGCAATCAGTCTCGTCCAGGATTTGAACTCATGTCGCCGTGTTCATTTCCTATGACGATAACCATTACACCAGAGGCACCATCATCTTAAAGTTAGTGTATGATACAAGTTTTTATGATGAATAAGATCCTGACCAAAGACAATGCTTTACACAAACCAAAGATTGTCACTGAGCACAATATGGCGGTGCAAGTTGCAACACATATATTGGATTACAATGCTGTCAAATGTACAATTAATAAATTATAGTAATGCATCATTGTACAATGAAAGGAAAGAGATTGAAAGTTTCATGAGGAACAAATTCGTTGCTAAAAATTAGAAACAAGGTCGACAGATTTTTGGCAAGTTAGATTTTTGCCTTGTCAAAGAGACCAAAAATGAACTAAGTTCAATTTATTTAAAAAAAAATAAAAATAAAATAAAGAAATAAAAAATAAAGAAATGAAAATTTCAGATGTAATTCAACTATTCAGAAAAAAATTTATTTGAACTGAAATTTAGTAGTAGTCCTATGACTTTTTATTGAATGCTCTATCAGCAAGGCTTAAAATATACTGACTGCATTCCCTGCCGAGGAGTAGACGCCCACCCTAACCAAAGTGTATGACAGCAAACTGTATCCAATGGTGAGGCTACATTTTTGAAGCTCTGGGGAATGTGGAGTACTCCTTCATTGCATTTACTCCCAGGTCCACTCTGACCCAGATAGTTGTTAATTCTAAAATACTAATTAGAATAATTCACTCATTTCTAAATAAAAGTATCAATATAAGTATGGACCACTGTTAACTCTGAGTTTCTCGACTTCAGAATGGATACAATTCAGAAACTAAGCATTATAGACCTTAGCAGTTATAGCAGTAAGTGTTATGCTTCTGTTAGTTGGCGATCATAGTCAAAGGTGGCCCGAAGGCTTCCTTTTCAATAGCTACTACACCGAAGTGTAGGGGAGGCCAAAACTCCTTTCCCCAGATTGCTCCACTTTACCCTTGATCCCTATCTTATAATACTGAGTGTTAAGCAAGGAGGCATCAAGTACCATTTTTTGAGTCTTTGGTAGGACTCAAACCTGGGATTGAACCACAGTGTCCCAGGTCATTGGTGAACACTCTAACCCCGGTAATTCTGAGATCACTTTTGTAGGGGAAGAGGAGGATACAGTCTTTTGTCCATTTTTCTCATGTTTGTTTTGTTGTTTAATGGCATTGGAGGAGAAGGAGGTTCATGCCTTTCCCAAGGGTATTTGTCCGAAAGTGAATGTAATAGCACGACTGGAGTTCGAACTCACTAAAATTCCACAGTCGAGCACTTTAACCATTACATCACAAGGACAACTCCTTTCTCTACTGCGTATTGTTTATACACACACACAACATATTGGGTACTGCCACTGAAATAAGGACAAACTCGTAAGCGACATTATTTTATGAACTCCTACACATGGATGTGCTCGTGATGTCCAACCAACAAAGACTTCCATACATCAGCTGTGTGTGTGGAGACAGTATGCAGCCTAGATCGACCAAGAGCAATGGATGAAAGGGATGGATGGCAAAAGAGAGTCAAGGAAATCTGTGCTGTCAATACAACTTGATCATGTTAACTCTGAAATACAAATCAGAATCCTTCATTCTTTACTAAACAGAAGCATCAATATCATTATGGACAACTGCTAACAATGAAATGCTAATTGGAATCCTTTCCTTATTACTAAATAGAAGTACCAATATCATTATGGACACTTGCAAGCTATGAAATTCTATTTAGAATCCTTCACTCTTTACTAAATAGAAGCATCAATATCATTATGGACAGCTGTTAAAATGGGTTCACGGGTTATCTGGTATGAACTAATATTATGTGATGGAAGATCCTCTTTTTTTTATCAGATGAGAGACAGTACAGACTTGAAACAACGTAATGCAGTCTTTGTAATCTATATTTGCTTGCCTCTTAAAAGAATAAAAAAATTTTTTCTAAGTGTATGATAGAAAAAAATCAATTCAATATTTCCATATCGAAGACTTTGATACAGTTTTCTTAAAATATATTCACAATGCATGAGCATTTAAAATATGTTGGCTTTTTGCTACAATAATTTGCAAAGCATTTTTTTAAAAACCAGCTGACGTTAGATACTTGGTTTTGTTTGGTTTCTTTGTTTAATGGCATATTAACCTTCATAAGTTATCTAATGCCAAAGCCATCCTTGTAGAAGAACCATAGTGATATTATTAACACAGAGAGACAGAGATAGAGGAGCTCATATCTTTCCCAAGGGTATGAGTCTGAAAGCCGAACTTCACTGCTTGACTAAAGTTTGAACTTATGATGTTGCAGTCCAGCTTGTTAACCACAACGCTACAGGGACTCTCCTTTTGATAGTTGGATGGCAACATTTTTATAATACAGAAATGGCTATAAATTTCTGTCTGACTTAGAAACTAAACTAGAAGAATGCCAGATCTTAGAATACACGACTACCCCCCTAAAGAGGAGTAAGACCACCCCCTCACCTCAAGAAAGAGTGTCTAGTGTGTGACATTAAACTGCATTTGATGGTGAAGCTCTAGTTATGGAAATCTGGAGAGAGTGAAGTATCTCTCCATTATTATTACTCCCAGGTCCACTCTTTTTTTTATTGGTTAATGTAAGGTAGTCAAAAACTTTTGTATGGCTATTTCTGGGTGTGGTCTTGCATCTTCCCTTCTAATACAGAATCCCTACTACAAAATATAATGAGCCAATATTTCATCTGTAAAAAAGCAATATGAAATATCCACTTATGAGTTGGCAATTAGTAGAAATTTACAATAATCTAAAGTGGCTGAAGAGTTTTGGACAGTTTATATATATATATATATATATATATATATACTTGGTTGGTTGGTCAACCATAATCGAGGGCAATGTGAAGGCTATCTTTTCAATAGCTGGGAGGTGCCCGCGTTGTAATGGTTATCGTCACAGGATATGGACACGGTGATATGAGTTCAATTCCTGGACGAGACTGATTGCATTTCACATAGCACTAATACCCTTGGGAAAGGTATGAATCCAATTATTCTCCCTCCAGCTATGGGTAAAATAGTAGGGCAGACTAGGTTCTTCAGCCTTGGTGAGGCAACTAATCTAGGAGAAGGAAAACTCTGAATTCAAACCTGCTAAACTCCGCTTAAAAAATTGACCTTGTGTCATATCCTGCCCGAGCGGAGGGGTTGGGTAAATAGGATCTTTTCAATAGCTAATACACAGACATGCAGAGAAGGGTGCTACTCCTTTCCCTGGATTGTTTCTCTTACCCTTGATCCGTACCTTAAAATGCTGAGTGTTAAACAAGTAGGCATCAAGTAGCATTTCTTGAGTCTTTAGTATGACTCGACCAGGGATTGAACTTTGGTCTCTCTGACCATTGCCAAACACTCTAACCATTATGCCAATGGATATATTTGTGACAAAGCAGCAGCTATATGGCAACCTACCACCCATCATGAAAACTATCAAAATTAAACAACCAAACATGCAGGACACTGCTGGAGAAGTAGGGACGAGCTCATAAGTGAAGTACTCCTGTGGACCTCTTCACATGGATGAGCAAAGGCAGGGTGACCAGCTCGAATCTACATACAGCAGCTCTGTGGAGATACAGGGTGTAGCCTTGAAGACCTGCCGGAAACGATGAACGCTAGGGAGGGTCGGTGAGAGAGGGTCAGGGATATCCATGCTGATGGCACGACAAGATGATGATGAGAAATATTCAAATTTTTGGTTTTCATTAGTAAACAATAATCAGATACCGTTATCAAATGCTTTGCTAAAAACCAAGCAAAAAATATCTGTTATCCTCTTCCATCAAATTTCCTTTAATAATCCCAATATTTCTTAAAATATCAGAATATTGATTTACCATTGACAAGACCATATATCACTTCCATATGGGTTATTTAATGTTGAAATTAGATTAATTCGTTAATAGTTGATTATAATCCTAACTATTTATAATTTCAATATTCCATTTATTTTTTTTAAAATCACACTTTGTCAATAATCACTTGTTTGTGTAAAATGATAGTTTCAAGTATTCTAATCTAATATTAATAATGTGCACAATTATATGGTTTAGAGTAATTTCTTTGTTTAATGGTATATCAATCTTTGAGGGTTAATTAATGCTAAAGCCATCCATGTAGAAGAACAGTGGAGATACTATTTAACCCATAGCTGGGCAATTATGTGGTTTCAAATAACAAATATTTTCCTAATGCAATCGGACAAGGTTTAATTTTACTGTCTAAACTGATTTTGATAAGTTAACGATCATAAGGAAATCTGACTTATCTGATAAAATAAAATGCAGTTTCTTCCAAGCAGCAGTTGTGTCAATTCTTCTATATAGATACACCACACAGGACACCAATTAAGTGTCTAAAGAAAAAGCTAGATAGGAACTGCACAAGAATGCTATAAGCTATATTGAACAAATCCTGGAAGCAGCATCCCACAAAACAGCAACTATACGGCCACCTACCTCCTATCTCTAAAAACCATCCAAATAAGATGAACATGACATGCAGGACACTGTTGGAGAAGAACAAACTCCTAAGCGACATTTTCTATGGACCCCTTCACATGGACATGCAAGTGTTGGATGACCAACTAGAACTTATCTACAACAGCTCTGTTAGGACACAGGATGTAGTCTAGAAGACCTGCCAGAAGCAATGAATGACAGAGAATGAATAGCAAGAGAGAATCAAGGAAATCCATGCTAGCAGCACAACATGATGATAATGTTGAATTAAATGTTTTATGTTCAAGGCAAAAAATATTAAACAAATTCTTCACCCAGAAAATATCCATTTTTTAATTCAATTTTTATGGAAATCTTTTTCTTTTTTTTGTTCTACAATAGCCTATAATTAAGCGGCTTTATTGTTCAACTGATTCCATTTGGCTTGTTATTTATTTCATTCAATGTCTCCATACTAATTCATTTGCAATCATTATACTCAGAGGAAATGTTCGTGACGTCTTTCTCAACAGTCTGTTAGACACAACTGGCTTAGGTAATATAAAAATTGGAACATGGTTAGTCACCTGACTTAAACGTTCATTTTATTATCAGGAAAATGTCTAATTAACTTTCCAGTTAATTAATCATTAATAGATAAAATGTGAATATACCATCTTAATATAGTTGGTTGGTTGGTTTTATACCATGTCAACAATTATTAGGCTAATCCTGAACTTGCAATATCAATATCTCTGATAAAATCCAATCAAAAATTCTTCCAGGTTGTAGCTATGTCAGTACTATTTTATGGTTTCTTCATTTAATGGCATATCAACATTTGTAGATTATTTAATGCCAAAGCCATTCTCTTAGAAGAACAGTAGTGGTGCTATTTAACCCATAGCTGGGATAATATGGGGGTTCATACCTTTCCCAAGGATATTTGCCCAAAAATGAATGTAATAGTGCGACTGGAGTACGAACTCGCTTACTATGATTCCGCAGTCCATCGCTTTAACCATTACACCATGAGGACACCCCCACTATTTTATAGCTGTACCATTTAGACTTAAACAAAATGCCAGGAGAAAAGCTAGAAAGAAACTACACAAGAATGTGACATGCTATTTTGAACAAATTCTGGAAGCAGTATCCTATGAAACTGCTGTCGTGTGACAATTCACCTCCCATCTTAGAAACCCTCCAAGTAAGATGAGTAAGATGTGCTAGTCACTGCTGGAAAAGTAAGGATGAACTCATGACTAACATTTTTCTGTGGACTCTTACAACATGATTTCCTGATGAAGAATTAATTCTAATCAAAATCATTCTAATCTCAAAACAGATTTACTTGACTCATTAATGAGACTCAAACAGGTACTACCACTTATATAAGTTCATCAGATGGATATATATATATATATATATATATGGTTAGTTTCTTTTACATAATGTCAAGGCTTGTGGTGTATAATGTTAGGGTCAACAAGCTTCATTGACCAGCCCAATCAGCTGGGGAGGGCTGTAGAATACACTGACTGCATCTCTGCAGAGGAGTAAGACTCCCACAACAAGTGTCCCGGATATGACACTAAATAATCTAATAGTGAGGCTCAAGTAATGCAGGAACTTTGGGGAATGTGGAGTACCTCTTCAATGCCATCACTCCCAGGTCCACTCTGGCCAGGAGTGGTAGCACCTGAAAGGATCCTATCTATGGGTCAAACAGAACTGTTTGACATTTAAACTGAGAAGAAAAATTATTTATGCTCAATTGAATAGTTAGAAATAGAACATTTAATTGTGTATCTATAAAATGTGTTTACAAATTATGTATTTAATATATATAAAAACAGCATTTGGGATTAAATAACCAATAATGGTTGATATGCCATAAAACCATATATTATATACCACAAGCCTAACCTTTCAGACTGAGTAGTATTTTCAATATTTTTGACAGAGTACAATTTTACAATACACCACAGGTTCAATATTCCAGGATGTGTGCTATTTTACCATATATGGCATGCCCAATATTTCAGGCTCAGACGGATCACGAATAATAAAGGTTTCTCTTTAAAAAGAATGACGGAATCATTTTCAAGAAAGATGTCTGCACCCACTCAAGTGAAGTGCTTGATATTCCGTTTTGTTTTCAGGGATTTCTGAGTGCAGGTATTGAGTATCTTAGGGTGATAGGTTTAAGGGTCCAACACAGTTATCACCCCCAACACATATACAAAAAAAAAAAAAGAAAAAAAGTTTATGCCAATGACTTGTTAAAGGACTATAAATAAAAGGTACACAGTGTTTAACAGTTAGGAGTCGAGATCAAATCCTGATTCATTTTAATGGCAAGTCAACCTGTCTAGAGTTATTTTATGCTGAGAGGTTAGGGAATCACATGTTCATTTACATTTTTTGCATAGTTACTTTTTAAGAGGTTTTTTTTTTTTGCACATGGTCCTCTATTGAATATCAATGATTTTTAAACAGATCTATTTGATCCATAGATGGGACAAAAATGGGTTCTACAACTCCAGGCCAGAATGGACCTGGGAGTAATGGCAATGAAGAGGTACTCCCCATTCCCCAGATCTCCAAAACTAGAGCCTCACCATTAGAGGCAGTTTAGTGTCATATCTAAGACACTTGTTCTATTTCACTAGTGGATGGGACCCTAACAGATACTACCACTCCAGTCCAGGGTGGACTTGAGAGTAATGGCAATGAAGTGGTACTCCACATTCCCCAGATCTCCAGAACTAGTGCCTCACCATCAGATGCAGTTCAGTATCATACCCAGGACCCCCCACCTTTTGGAATGGAGGTGGGGTAATTCTTTGCGGGGATATAATCAGCATATTCTAAAGTATGCTAATAGGGGTGAAGTAAACTCTGAAGTCAAAACCTGACATAATCCTCTTAAAAATTGACCTTGTGTCACACCTTCCCCATGCAGGAGGGGCTGGGTGGATACATACAAATACAGAAATGCTTAGATGAGTGTATCAATGACATCTACAAGGATAATTGGCAGGGAGGAAAGTTATTCAATCAAAATTTAATGATAAATATGACCTTGCAAGGGTCAAAATCAGACAGATGAACAAGCAGTGGGATGGGATAAAATGCAATTATAGTGAAATCGTTGCTTGGCATTGGCAACCTATGCAATTAAATTAACAAACATATTGAAATCTTTAAAAATAAAAGATAACATTCAAAAATAGCATATAAATCCATTTTTATCTGATCAACTAAAATGAAAGATTATTTATTGTTGATAATCTTGAGACAAATCTGTATTAAATAGCTATTGATTGAGCAAAGATTATATATATATATATATATATATATATATATATATATATATATATATATATATGTGTGTGTGTGTGTGTGTGTGTGTGTGTGTGTTTGTGAATACAGAAACAAAATGTGCACAGTATTTTCCTATTCATTTTCCTATCATGCAAAATAAAATTTTCCATGGGATTGAATGTTAACCAAGCAAGGGGAGAAAGAGATTGAACAGAAAATGAACAAGAGAGAGGAAGACAAGGAAGACAAGAGGGAGAGAGAGAAAGAGAAGGAAAACAGGAGGGAGAAAGAGAAGAAAGACAAGGGGGACAGAGAGAGAAAAAGAGAAGGAAGACAAGGGGGACAGAGAGAAAGAGAAGGAAGACAAGGGGGACAGAGAGAAAGAGAAGGAAGACAAGGTGGACAGAAAGAAAGAGAAGGAAGATGAGAGAGAGAGAGAGGAAGAACACAATAGAGAGAGAGAGAGAGAGTGAACACAAGAGAGAGAAAGAACATGAGAGAGAGAGAGAGAAAGAACAAGAGAGAAAGAGAAAGAACACGAGAGAGAGAGAGAAAAAAAACATGAGAGAGAGAGAGAAAGAGAGAAAGAACACGAGTGAGAGAGAGAGAGAGAGAGAGAGAGAGAGAGAAAGAACACGAGAGAGAGAGATCGAGAGAAAGAACACGAGAGAGAGAGATCGAGAGAAAGAACACGAGAGAGAGAGATCGAGAGAAAGAACACGAGAGAGAGAGATCGAGAGAAAGAACACGAGAGAGAGAGATCGAGAGAAAGAACACGAGAGAGAGAGATCGAGAGAAAGAACGAACACGAGAGAGAGAAAGAACGAACACGAGAGAGAGAGAGAGAGAGAAAGAACGAACACGAGAGAGAGAGATCGAGAGAAAGAACGAACACGAGAGAGAGAGATCGAGAGAAAGAACGAACACGAGAGAGAGAGAGAGAAAGAACGAACACGAGAGAGAGAGAGAGAGAAAGAACGAACACGAGAGAGAGAGAGAAAGAACGAACACGAGAGAGAGAGAGAGAGGAAGAATACGAGAGAGAGAGAGAGAAAGAACACACAAGAGAGAGAGAGAGAGAGAGAGAGAAAAAGAACACGAGAGAGAGAGAGAGAAAGAACACGAGAGAGAGAGAGAGAGAGAGAGAACACGAGAGTGAGAGAAAGAACACGAGAGAGAGAGAGGAAGAACACGAGAGAGAGAGAGAGGAAGAACACACGAGAGAGAGAGAGAGAGGAAGAACACACGAGAGAGAGAGAGAGGAAGAACACACGAGAGAGAGAGAGAGGAAGAACACACGAGAGAGAGATAGAGAGAGAGGAAGAACACACGAGAGAGAGAGAGGGAGAGAGAGAGAGAGAGGAAGAACACGAGAGAGGGAGAGAGAGGAAGAACACAAGAGAGAGAGAGGAAGAACACGAGAGAGGGAGAGAGAGGAAGAACACGAGAGAGGGAGAGAGAGGAAGAACACGAGAGAGGAAGAACACAAGAGAGAGAGAGGAAGAACACAAGAGAGAGAGAGGAAGAACACAAGAGAGAGAGAGGAAGAACACGAGAGAGAGAGAGAGGAAGAACACGAGAGAGAGAGAGGAAGAACACAAAAGAGAGAGAGAGGAAGGAAGAACACAAGAGAGAGAGAGAGGAAGGAAGAACACAAGAGAGAGAGAGAGGAAGGAAGAACACAAGAGAGAGAGAGAAAGAACACGAGAGAGAGAGAGAAAGAACACGAGAGAGAGAGAGAAAGAACACGAGAGAGAGAGAGAAAGAACACGAGAGAGAGAGAGAGAGAGAGAGAGAGAGAGAGGAAGAACACAAGAGAGAGAGAGAGAGGAAGAACACAAGAGAGAGAGAGAAAGAGGAAGAACACAAGAGAGAGAGAGAGAGAGAGGAAGAACACAAGAGAGAGAGGAAGAACACAAGAGAGAGAGAGAGAGGAAGAACACAAGAGAGAGAGAGAGAGGAAGAACACAAGAGAGAGAGAGAGTTAGAGGAAGAACACAAGAGAGAGAGAGAGTTAGAGGAAGAACACAAGAGAGAGAGAGAGAGAGAGAGAGAGGAAGAACACAATAGAGAGAGGAAGGAAGAACACAAGAGAGAGAGAGAGAGAGAGAGGAAGAACACAAGAGAGAGAGAGAGAGGAAGAACACAAGAGAGAAAGAACATGAGATAGAGAGAAAGAACACGACAGAATAAGAAAAAGAGTGAAAGTCTGCGAGAGAGAGAGAGAGAGAGCAAAAAAAAAAATCAATCTCTTTGATCTTAGACAACATACATAATGAAGCAAAGAAAAAAAAAAAACCAACCTTCTGACATATACAAAGGGTCGGTTTTCAAATTTTTTTATCATTTAATCTTCTCAATTTAATGACGTGTTTTTTTTTTCTAACTCCAAGAAATTATGTAACATGTAGAGCTGATGATGAAATTACCAAATTTTACAGCATATTAGACACATTAAAAAAAATTTTTTAAAAAAGAAAATTAAAAAAAATATCTACCCCTTCCCTCACAATACAACCTACACAGTGAAGGTCAAGTATGGCTTTCTATGAATCCCCTTAGTTAAGTAATTCAGGAAAATGCAGCATATTTTATATATTTATATAGCATATTATCAATAACCGAACAAGGTGTATCTCTCATACCAGTGTATCTTACAGGTTGAGAAATATGAGAAATTGGCTAGCAAAGTTAAATGATAATCTTAGAAGGATAAGCCGGTTGGCTGGTTGGTTTTTGGCTAAGTCAGACCTGGTGTTTTTTTATACTGAAGATAGTTTAAGAATTATGATCTCCAATTATATAGATATATATTGCAGATAAAGAAAAATAAAGTGAAAATACACTTCAACCTTTGGTTGGTATATAAAGCCTTGTATTTTATGCTGAAGATCATTTTTTCTTTTGAATTCTATCTCTTGTTTGTTCTCTTCTTCTATCTTTCTTCCTCACATTGTCTTTCATTCATTCGGTGATTTGTTCAATCTCGTTTGTTCTCTTTCTCTCTCATTCATTCTCTTGTTCTATTTTTCTCTCTCTCTTGTACTCCTATTCTATCTCTCTCATACTCTTGTTCTATCTCTGTCTCTCTGTCTCTCATACTCTTGTTCTATTTCTCCCTCTTTCTCTCTCTCTCATACTCTTGTTCTATCTCTCTCATTCTCTTATTCTATCTCTCTCATGCTCTTGTTCTATTTTTCTCTCTCTCGTACTCCTGTTCTATCTCTATCTCTCTCATTCTCTTATTCTATCTCTCTCTCATTCTCTTATTCTATCTCTCTCTCTCATTCTCTTGTTCTATCTCTCTCTCATTCTCTTATTCTATCTCTCTCTCTCATTCTCTTGTTCTATCTCTCTCTCTCTCTCTCTCTCTCTCTCATTCTCTTGTTCTATCTTTCTCTCTTGTACTCTTGTACACTTGTTCTATCTCTCTTGTTTATTCTCTTATTCTATCTTCTGTTCTATCATTCTCTCACTTGTTCTATCACTCTATTTTTCATAATTATTCTATATGGTTTCAAGTATTCCTGTTTAATAACAGTGATTTACCAGCAATTATATTATTTAACCGGCCATTGGCCTAATGAGTAGAGTGTTTGCCAATGATCTGGGAGACCAGGGTTCAATCCCAGATTGAGTCATACCAAAGACTCAAAAAATGGTACTTGATGCTGCCTTGCTTAATACTCAACATTATAAGGTAAGGATCAAGGGTAAAGTGGAGCAATCCAGGGAATGGAGTAATGCCCTTCCCTACACCTCGATATGGTAGCCATTGTAAAGAGAGCCTTCAGGTCACCCTCGATTAAGGTCGCCAACATTACTTACAACTTACTTTTATATGGTTTCAAACAATTACTTCTCTTTAGATTTAAATCTGACCATACGACCACAAACCAGTTTTAGTCAAAGAAAATAAGACATAAATTTCTGAGATCATGAAAGACGGACAGATCACCTAGCCCCAGCCAGAATACCAGACTGAATGTTAATTAACAAAAAATAATCAAAGAAAAATAAAAGAATTCCCTGTCTTGTGGATTTGGCCATTCTGGCAAACCACAAAGTGAAAAGAAAAGAATTCCCTGTCTTGTGGATTTGGCCATTCCAGCAAACCGCAAAGTGAAAATAAAAGAATTCCCTGTCTTGTGGATTTGGCCATTCCAGCAAACCGCAAAGTGAAAATAAAAGAATTCCCTGTCTTGTGGATTTGGCCATTCCAGCAAACCACAAAGTGAAAAGAAAAGAATTCTCTGTCTGGTGGATTTTGCCATTCCAGCAAACCACAAAGTGAAAAGAAAAGAAAGCAAACAAATACTTAAACCTTGCCAGAGAACTGAAAAACGTGTAGAACATGAGGGTCAAAGTAACACCAATTGTAGTGGGAGCACTTGGAGTGGTCCCCAAGAGCTTAGAGAAGGTACTGGAGGAACCGGAAATTAGTAGGAAACCATCCAGACTATAGCATTAATGAGATCGGTTAGAATACTGAGAAGAGTCCTGGAGACATGAGGAGACTTGCTGTCACTCACTTACAGTAAAAACACACTAAGTAACACTGATGTAAAAAGACTCAAAAAGAATTAAATAATAATTTGCGCATAGCAAAGATTTCAGGTATTTCTACCTAATACTCATTGTCAAACATCTATTTCAATTCATAGATGAGACCCAAACAGATACAATGGCATACCAACCTTCATGAGTTATTTAATGCCAAATCCACCCTTGTAGAAAAACAGCAGATACTATTTAACCAACCCCTATGCTCGGGCAGGATATGACACAAGGTCAATTTTTAAGTGGAGTTTAACAGGTTTGAATTTAGAGTATTCCTTCTCCTAGACTAGTTGCCTCATCAAGGCTGAAGAACCTAGTCTGTCCTACTATTTACCCATAGCTGGAGGGAGAATAATTGGATTCATACCTTTCCCAAGGGTATTATTACTATGTGAAATGCAATCAGTCTCGGCCAGGATTTGAACTCTTGTTGCCGTGTTCATTTCCTATGACCATAACCATTACACCACAGGCACCATGTAGAAAAACAGCAGATACTATTTAACCAATACCAAGGAAGATAAGAGGGTTCATGCCTTTCCCAAGAGTATTAGTCAGAAAGTGAACATAATAGTGCAACTAGATGGTTTAGTTTGGTTTTATGGCATATCAACCATTATTGGTTATTTAATGCCAAATCCAGTTTCCACATACATATTAGATAAATGATGATTTCTAAACACATTTTGAAGATATACACAGTTAAATGATCAAACAGTTCTATTTCTAATAATTCAATTTAGCATAGTCAGTTTAAATGTCTCTTAAATTTTGCACTCAGTTTAAATTTCAAACAGTTCTATTTAACCTATAATACAGGACTATCAGGTGCTACCACTCCGGGGCCAGAGTGGATGTGCGAGTGATGGCAATGAATGTGTACTCCACATTCCCCAAAGCTCTAGTATTACTGAAGCCTCACCATCAAATTGTTTAGTGTCATATTCAGGACACTTGTTGCAGGCATCTTACCCCTCTGCAAGATGCAGTTGGTATATTCTACTACCCCAGCTAACTGGGCTCATTCGACTGGAGTTCAAACTTGCTTAGTATCATGTCGCAGTTCAGCACGTTAGCCACTACACCATGGGGAATTCACCAAACCATGGATGAGACTGTTTGCATTTCGCTTTGAGTTAATGCTTTTGGGAAAGGCATGAATCCATCTCTTGATTCTCCCATCCCCATCTATGGGTAATGAGTTTGGTAAACAGGGTTCTTTAGTCTTGGTTAGACAACCAGTCTGGGAGAAAGAAAAACTGAATTCAAACCAGCTTTACTCTGCTTAAGCGGACGTGTCATTCAGAGATGTCACAATAAAAATCCCAGATAGAGGATGTGACCAAGGATGTGAGTGACGTCACGCACCAGAAGCGTGGGCTGAGATTTGAGAAAAGTCAGTTAGTTGAAACTGAGACCTGGGCGAGGCCAGACGAATTTGTGCACTATGGGCGCCGCACGTGATGGGAGGCAGATGGAGAAGTCAGCATAGAAAGATTGTGCCTCTCTCCTTATGTCGAAAAACCTTTTGTTAGTGAGGTTGGGTAAATAAATATTCTAGGTAAGAGTGGACCTGGGAGTTATGGTGACAAAAGGATCACTCAACACTCAAAGCTCAAGAATTGGAGCCTTATCAATGAATGTTGTTTAATGTCATACCCAAGACTCTCCAAGATATATACGAGGTGCAAGTCGAAAGTATTGAGAAAAATTTAAACCTGAATAGAAAAAAATGCGTTAGAATTAAGAATATCTTTAAAAGTTTGGTAGAGATATCATTATCATCATCAAGTCATACTGATAGCATGGAGTCCCTTGACTCTCTCTCAAGTTCCATCCCTATTGTACATTACACTCAGGAGGTCCTCTAGACAGTATCCAGTGGCAAATCCAGAGGTAAGTGGCCATACACCTGCTGTTTTGTTAGGTTATTTGGTTGAATAGCATACCAACCCTTGATGGTTATTTGAAAACAAATCCTGTTATATATATATATTGTCATCCACAGACAGACTGTTTCATTCTATCAGAACTCTTCAGTGTGGCTAGACATATAGGACACTTCAAACCGGGATCGAATAAGTCTCAGACCGCTCGGCCAACAAGCGTACCACGTTTGGTTAAGGGAATTGTTAAGGTATTTATGTAACAACAGCAGCAGCTGTTTGTTTACATTTTTATACCCTATCGGCTACCAGAGTGCTCAATTCTTTCAAAGAGCATTGCATTGTGCGAGCGGCAGCTGAAAATTCCTTCACCAGGGTGCTCTCATATATATATATATATATATATATATATATATATATATATTTGATTTATAAGTGAATAGTTTGTGGTAAAATGATTTATGAGCTCATTTGTTTGCACAATGGTTTCAAGTATTCCTATCTAACACAAATAATTCTATTAAATATAAATCATTTGTTTGAACACAGTTAAAGGATTTCAAGTATCACTATAACGTTTGTTTAGTTTGGTTATGTTTTATGGCATATCAACACTTGCGGGTTATCATATATATATATATATATATATATATGATTTGTAAGTGAATAGTTTGTAGGTAGCATTTGGTGTTTTCTATGTTGTTGCTGCTGCTAGGATTTGTTCCCATCCAGCTTTTTTGCCATGTGCTTTGTTTAATTCCAGGTGATATACACAGACAGTAGAACTGATTTGGCTACAGCCTGGAAGAATTCTCAAGTTATCAGAGAGATCAGATTTCCATTACATGCACACACTTATAGGCTGCCTAATCCAAAATATAATTTTTTCAAGTCCTGCATCTCCAATTCGAAGCATTTGACTATATATTTTTGAACGAGAATATTATTTCTTCAATTTTATTTAATGAGACACAAAGGTTAATACGCTCGACAGAACGATCAACAAATTTTCAAAATGGTTGTAGTTTCTAATCAATAAAATGCAAGGCTAATACCAGTGTATTTTAATCTTATATGTTACAGTAATTGAACAGGTAAAACTCAAATCTGATCAAAATTAGTGTAATTATTTAGGTTTGAGGTTCAAGACATGTGCACACATTATATATATATATATATATATATATATTGTCAACCACAGACTGACTGTTTCGTTCTCTCAGTGTAATATAATGGCCGAGGGATTTTGTTTTATATATCTTGCCTTTCAGTTTAGTTAGGCTGAAACCTTTCGCTTAGCGCATGGGTTAATTAGGTGCAAACATGGGTGCAGGTGTTCATGCGCGTGGGGAGCGGACGTGTCATTCAGAGATGTCACAATAAAAATTCCAGATAGAGGATGTGACCAGGGATGTGAGTGACGTTACGCACGGGAAGCGTGGGCTGAGATTTGAGAAAAGTCAATTAGTTGAGATTGAGACCTGGATGAGGCCAGACAAATTTGTGCTCTATGAGCGCTGCACGTGATGGGGTGGGGCAGATAGAAAAGTCAGCATAGAAAGATTGTGCCTCTCTCCTTATGTCAAAAAATCTTTTAACTCAAAGGTAATAAAAAAGTTTTGTACCTGAACTAAGAAGTCGTGTTTTTCGTGTTTCAGGATTCTGATATTATCTATGTGCTTTATGGACATTATGAATGTTTTGCATACCGGTATGAATATGTCTATTTCACATATTCATGTATGGCTATGTTACATCGGAACTCATCAGTGTGGTTAGACAGGCTAGATTCCCGAAGCTGGGATCAAAACCTGGTTGACTGTAACTCCAATTCAAGATTCTACCACTCAGCCATATATATCTTCTCCCTCCCCCTCCACCCCACATGTCTATTCTGTTTTATTTATCCATTGAATCTGAAGAAGTCCTGTTATATTTTTCTTCGTGTTTTTGGTTTACACCAGAAACTGAAAAACAGGATGGAAATAAATTTATAATCCTAAATTAACCGTTTGTTTTTTTCTTAAAGATATATATATATATATATATATATATATGGGGTACGTCATCAATCTGTCAAAGTCAGGCGGGTTTCGATCCCGGCTTGGAGAGACTCACGTGTCTCGTTACCCTGAAGAGTTGTGATACAATGAAACAGTCTGTGGATGACAATATATGTGCTCCCCCACCTCCGGGAGTTGAGCACTCTGGTGAAGGAATATAACGGTTACCACTTGCATAATGCAATGCTCTTCTAACTAAATTGAACACTTCGGTATCAGATTATGCAAAAATATAAGCAAATGAAATTAGATACATATGCGTTAATTCCTGAGCTGATGTTGAGTTGCAGGCTTGGCTTAGGCGTATGAGGAAACCGTCTGTCTGGGGATAACTATATAACGATCATCATTATATATATATGATGATCGTTCAATAAATAAGGTGAAATATTGCCTAAGGGCTTTACAATAGAAAGCATTATTTTCAGTTGCAGCTTTTTTCAAGAAAATCAATACTGATAGGTCCTTTCATATCCTAGAAGACTGTAAACATGACCTTTTTTACTGACTGCTGTGTCTGGAAACTCTTCTTTACACGAGAGTCAGTGTGTTTCCACTTCATCAATATTTTCAGTCATTTGTGTTCAGCATTTTGTTGGGAATTATGTATTTTAGAACAGTAGGAAGGTTTAAGTTTTGCATGGAGCATTAGAATGTATTTTGATTTTTTATTTTATTTTATTTTTTTTTTAATGTTTAGTTTTGAATTTGTGATATGGGTTTTTCTAGAGATATCTATTTTGGGAATTGATCAGCGATTGGAGTGATTTTCCCTTAATGGCACTTGTTTCAGTTAGAAATTTGGAGTTTTCAGTAGATATTTTATTCTAAAAAAATAAAAAAAAAGTTTCCTTATTCCTCATGTGATTTCAATTTTACACATTTTACTTTGGAAAAAAAAAAAAAAAAAAATCACTTAAAAAAGTGGGGAAAAGTTATTAGAAAAATGAAATTAGGAGGTACCCATGGTGTAATGGTTATTGTCGGAGGAAATGGACACGGTGCCACGAGTTCAAATCCTTGACGAGACTGATTGCATTTCACATAGCAGTAATACCCTTGGGAAAGGTATCAATCCAATTATTCTCCCTCCAGCTATGGGTAAATAGTAGGGCAGACTAGGTTCTTCAGCCTTGGTGAGACAACTAGTCTAGGAGAAGGGAAACTCTGAATTCAAACCTGTTAAACTCCACTTAAAAATTGACCTTGTGTCATATCCTGCCCGAGTGGAGGGGTTGGGTAAATATGATTAGAAAAACGAAATTGAAAATAAATCATCATCAAGTTGTACTGATTGCACAGATTCCTTTGACTCTCTTACCATCTGTTCCTATCTGCCATCACACTTGCCAAGTCCTCAGCAAAATATCTGGTCTTTTGTTAAATATGTGTAAATCAAACTACCCAACTAAAAAGTGAACTCATTTTATTTTATTTTTTTTCAATTATCAACCTAGAAAAGTACTGTGTCACAAAACTGGATCTTCTATTTTTTTATAAGGTTATAAAAAGTTCAAGCTGGATGATCTCTCAAGTTTGGAATGTGTGCTGGGTAAGATACGAAACTGCATCTGATGAGCGGATTTCCAGTTCTGGAAATCTGGAGAGAGTTGAGTACTCCTTTATTGCCATGACTCCAAGGTTCATTCTGACCTAGAGTGGTATTAGCAGTTTAATTTCGTTTTATGGCATATCAACAATTGTAGGTTATTTAATGCCCAATCCTCTTTATTCATGTATATTAAATATATATGAATTGGTTTGGTTGGGTTTTATGGCATATCAACTATTGTAGGTTATTTAATGCCAAATCCTCTTTATATATTAGATATATATGATTTGGTTTGGTTGGGTTTTATGGCATATCAACCATTGTAAGTTATTTAATACCAAATCCTCTTTATATATATATATTAAATATATATGATTTGGTTTGGTTGGGTTTTATGGCATAACAACCATTGTAGGTTATTTAATGCCAAATCTTCTTTATATGTTTCAATCAAAGAGCTGACATCTCCATACTAAATGTTAGTTCTCTGAAACAAGTGGACAAGTTCACCTACCTCAGAAGCAGTATCTCATCAACCAAGAAAGACATCAAAACGCGACTAGCAAAGACATCGATAGCCTATTGATAGCTGTCTATCATATGGAAGTCAGACTTGACTGATAAAATAAAACGCAGTTTTTTCCAAGCAGTGGTCTTGTCAATACTGCTATATGGATCTACAACATGGACGCTAACTAAATGTATGGAGAAAAGACTTGACAGCAATTACACCAGAATGGTGTGAGCTGTATTGAACAAGTCCTGGAGGCAACACCACACAAAACAGCAGCTGTATGGCCACCTACAACCCATCACGAAAACTATCCAAGTTAGACGAACCATACATGCAGGACACTGCTGGAGAAGTTAGGACAAACTCATAAGAGATATACTCCTGTGGACCCTTTCACATGGACAAGCAAAGGTAGGATGACCAGGTAGAACCTATATACAACAGCTCTGTGCCAATACAGGATGTAGCCTGATGGCAAGAGAGGGTCAAAGAGATCAATGCTAGCAGTTCGACATGATGATGATGACTATATATATCATTTGGTCTGGTTGGATTTTATGGCATATCAAACACGAACCCCACCACCATGATAAAACGGTGGGGGGACAATACTAGTGTACTCAGTAATTCTTTTTGTTTCTTTATAAAGCTGAACCATGGTTTACATGGTTTTAACCAGAACCTGCAGCTGACAAATCTTTATTTTTTGTATATTTTCTCAGACTGTTGTCCTCATCTTTGTTATTGTTAGTTGTAACACAATGTTTCAGCTGCTGTATCCTCCAGCCTTCCTCAGGTGTCCCTTGTTTATCAGGGCATAGACATGATTCAACTTTAAAAATGATTTCCCAGGTTGAATCATTTCCATGCCCAGATAATCAAGAGACACCTGAGGGAGGCCGGAGGATACAGCAGCCGAAACATTGTGTTACAACAAACAATAACAAAGATGAGGACAACAGTCTGAGAAATCACACACAAAATATTGCACATCAAACCTTATCTCAAAAATTCAGACAAATCTTTACTTATCAATAAAACACAACACGGGTTGAAATGTTTAGCAGGCTTGAGTGGGCGGACCACAGACAATATTACCACACCAGTACTAAAAACAAAATACGACCTTCAATGGTAAGCTTTTCTATTCTACTACAAAGTCAATTTGTTAAGAGTCTAAGTGGTTTTGGTAAATGATGGAAAAAAAATTACATGTACAGGTAATGGCAATACACTTTTTCTGGCCAGATTATATTTAAAAATCTAAAAACGATGTTACATCCAACCTTAAATAATTTCAGTTTATTATGAAAACAACCTTCTGAACAATTCTTCTCACTTGCATTAAAAACCTAAGAAAGAATATACAAGATTGGTGCTTTATGTCAGTCTGATCAATTTTCAAACTATCATTTAAAACTAGAAAGGTTATCCAATGAGACACAAAGGTTATCCAATAATACCTTGCCTTAAATGGTTGTTTAGTTTGATTAGAGCTGATTTTAATGTCCAATATCACTCATAAATAAGTACCCCTTTGCTACACACACACACACATATATCAGTAATATTCGGTTAGCATCTGAAGACAATGTGTGTGGATTATTTGTGTATAGAATATATAAAGAATTTCATATAAATCTATGGGATTGCTCGATGTACGGCTAACCTCAAATTAAGTGTGCGAATTCATCTGATGAGACGAAGAGTATAATGATATTCTTTACTGAAATAAATTTATAATGACAATTTAACCATGTTTGAGTTTTCTTTTAATTACATTATATATATATATATATATATATATATATATATATATATATATATATATAAAAACAAACATGTTCGGTTAAAGACAGGGGATTGTCTCTTTTCAAAATCTTCAAGTGAAGACATTCAAGTGTTCTTGTTATTTTTCTTATGTTTGGGTCAAGCGCTTCTGACCATTTCACTGGTCATCTTCGGGGATTGCGTTAGGTTGTTTGTTACAGTGAGTTTCTTCACCATCTTGACTCAGACATAAGAAAAATAACAAGAAGACCCAAATGTCTTCACTTGAAGATTTTGTAAAGGAAACAATCCGTGGTCATTAACCAAACATGTTTAGATAATGACTTTGGGCCTAAGTATACAATATATAAGTAAATTTACTTCCAAATGAAAGATACTAAGATTTTACCATTTGTAGTGTAATATAGTAATACTACAAAAAAAAAAAAAAAAAATATGAAAGGAAAATTTTGCCAGACTCGTTTTTCAAAACAATCTGTTTATAGTTGAGCAGATCTGAAGGCAAGTGTAACCCAACTTCCATTTTGTTTCGTATTGAAAACTTACTCTACATTATTGGGTTCATTAGTTTTGGTTAGGCAACCAGACTAAGTTGACAACTGTAGTCGAGGGTGACCCGAAGGCTCCCTTTTCAATAGCTACTACACCAAGGTGTAGAAGAGGGCAGTACTCCTTTCCCTGTATTGCCCCACTTCACCCTTGATCCATACTTTATAATGCTGAGAGTTAAGCAAGGAGGAATCAAGTAGCATTTTTTGAGTCTTTGATAGGACTCTACCGGACCATTGGCGAACATTCTAACCATCATGCCAATGTCCGGTACCATGTATAGTACAGGAGTTAAAATTAAAGAAAAAGATTCCAATCCAATCATTGTCATATGAAAATAAACACGCAAAATTAGATTACTCGAGCTTTCATGATAATATGTCTTGATAATACAAGGGTCATTCAAAAAATAAGGTGAAATATTGTGTAAGGAGTCAGCAGTAGGAAGTAACATTTACAGTTGCATCTTTTTCAAAGAAATCAATAGTTATGGGTCCTTTCACATCCCAGAAGACTGTCAGCAAGACCTTCTTTACTAACCACTGTGCTTGGAACTTTTTCTTTACCAGAGAGTCAGTTTGGTTTTACGGCATATCAACCAATGTAGGTTATTTAATGACAAATCCATTTTTATACATATAAATAGTCCTATTTCAAACAATTCAGTTTAGTATAAGTACACAGCTTAGTCCCATTTGACACTATCAGGTGTTACTTCTCTGGGCCAAAGTGGACCTGGGAGCGATAGCAATGAAGAGATACTCCACATTCCCCAAAGCTCCAGCATTGCTGGAACCTCACCATCAGATTGTTTAGTGTCATATCCAGGACACTTGGTTAGGGGAGTCTTACCCCTCTGCAGAGAAGCAGTCGGTGTATTCTGCAGCCCCAGCCGACTGGGTCAAGAGATTTAGTGACTTACCACTCCATGTTTTTTTTAACTCTGGCTTGTAGTGGCAAACCCATTTATAGCCAATTTGAAAACATCTTTTTGATTAAAACAAGTTCTTTCATACACATCACACATTCTTCTGTAAATTTCACAGGATTTGCATTTCTTAGCCACCAAAAATTTGAAGACATACCTCTGTTCAAGCCTAGATCACTGTTTAATTTACTGCAATTTTAAATAGCCTCCAAACATATTTTTTTGCTATAAACTAATTTTTTGGAGGTGCCTGTGGTGTAATGGTTATTGTCGTAGGAAATGGACAAGAGTTCAAGTCCTGGACGAGACTGATTGCATTTCACATTGCAATAATACCCTTGGGAAAGGTATGAATCCAATTATTCTCCCTCGAGTTGTGGGTAAATAGTAGGGCAGACTGGGTTCTTTGGCCTTGGTGAGGCAACCAAAAATTTGAAGACATACCTCTGTTCAAGCCTAGATCACTGTTTAATTTTAAAATAGCCTCCAAACATATTTTTGCGAGATTAGAATAATTTTTTGCTATAAACTAATTTTTTGGTGGTGCCTGTGGTGTAATGGTTATCGTCATAGGAAATGGACAAGAGTTCAAGTTCTGGATGAGACTGATTGCATTTCACATTGCAGTAATACCCTTGGGAAAGGTATGAATCCAATTATTCTCCCTCGAGTTATGGGTAAATAGTAGGACAGACTAGGTTCTTCAAGCCATGGTGAGGCAACTAGTCTAGGAGAAGGAAAAACTCTGAATTCAAACCTGTTAAACTCCGCTTCAAAATTGACCTTGTGTCATATCCTGCCCGAGCGGAGGGGTTGGTAAATATGGATAAACTAATTTCAAACCATTTACATTTATGGAAAAAAAAATACTTTAAAAAAATTTGTTTCGCTTTATTAAAAAAAAATCCCCTTTGTGTGTGTGTGTGTGTGTGTGTGTGTGTGTGTGTGTAATAACTTAAAATTCTATGTTTAATGTTTAAACACATTTTTCTTTTCCAGTGAAGGACATTTGCGAAACTGAAAACAAAAAAAAAACCAAACAAAACATGAAATATAAATTTTGAGTAGCTTCAACACATGCAGTTAAAATTTGAGATCATTTCAGTGAAAATTGGTCAAATTATCAGATTACGAAATAATATCAATTTTTCTGAAACATCCTGTACACCTTAAATAATATCACATTTTAAAAGCATGTTGACAGAAACTCAAAATTTCGTTCATTTTTTTCCTTTTAAGGTATAGAAATGCTGTAAACTGGAAAAGAAAAAGCATTTCATCTTTAAACATTGAATTGTTACTTGTTTCAACACATGCCATTAAAATTTGAGATTATTTGATAGAAAATTGCTCTAGTCATTAAATTACGTAATGATATTAATTTTTCTGAAACGTCCAGCATAAAGAGAAAAAAAGGGGAGAAAATTAGAAACAGAAAATCAGGAAGGAAACGATAGAATAACAAAGAAATGAAAAAAAAAAAAAAAAAGAGATAGGAGAGATAAACAAAATCAATAAAAGTGACTCTATATCGTTTATTTTTAATAATGACCATCTTCCGACCCTTGAGTAATATGGGTAATTACTGCTAGTTTGACTCCTTTAAATTCAAATAATTATCCTAAACTTTAATAAAAGTGACTCTACATTGTTTATTTTTAATAATGACCATCTTCCAACCCTTGGGTAATAGGGATTGGTTTGGTTTCTTTGTTTAATGGCATATCAACCTTTGTAAGTTATTTAATGCCATAGCTATTCTCATAAAAAACTGTAGCGGTACTATTTAACCCATAGCTGGGAGGATAAGGCAGTTCATACCTTTCCCAAGGATATTTGCCCGAAAGTGAACGTAATAGTGCGACTGGAGTACGAACTCACTACGATTCCGCAGCCCATCACTTTAACCATTACACCAGGAAGACTTGGGTAATATGGGTAAGTACAGCTAGTTTGACTCCTTTAAATATAAATAATTATCCTAAACTTTAATAAAAGTGATTCTAAATCCTTTATTTTTTATAATGACCATCTTCCAATCCTTGGGTAATACAGGTAAGTACTGCTAGTTTGACTCCTTTAAATATATATAATTCTCCTAAACTTTAATGCTGGATACAATATCAGACTGTCCTAGAGACTCCAGTCATTTTTCTGCCCCACTGCAGCAAGTTACTCTGCAATGCTGGTAGCAGATTTCAATCGAAACATTGTCTTCTGAATGGGTCGCCTTTACTAAGACTAAAGAATCCAGTCTACACTACTATTTACCCATAACCATAGAAGGAGAAAAAGGACAGGTTCATGCCTTTCCCAAGGGTATTAATGCTCATCAAAATACAAATAACTTCATTCAGAATTTGAATACTAAATTAATTACTGTCTATCAATAAGATTGTTTACTCTCTTATCTTTGTCCAACTTCCAAGTGATAACTAATTGGGTTAATGGGCTCAGTTATTATCAGTTTTAAACAGAGATCACATCACTTAATCCAGACCTCTTTCAGAATTATATATATATATATATATATATATCTTAGACGAGTGAACCTTTACTTTGTCATTGGTGTTATTTGTATTTAGCCCCATACCTGTTCATAATCTGCCTAGAGTACGTACTTTGAACGTTGATAGATTTAATGAAAGAAAATGGCTTTACCCTGGCAAAGGCAAGAAGTAGACAATACTCCACACAAACTAACACAGACATGGACAACACTGATGACACAGTGCTTCTGGCAAATACATCTGCCCAGGCCAAATCTCGGCTGCATAGACTGGAGAAGGCAGCAGACAACATAGGCCTCTATGTCAATGCAGACAAAACAAAATACATGTGCTTTAATTAAAATCAAAAAAGAGACATCTCCACACTAAAAGGTGGTTCTCTGAAACTAGTGGAAAAGTTCCTATGCCTTAGAAGCAGCATCTCATCTATGGAAAACAACATCAATATGCAACTAGCAACAGCTATTGATAGGCTATCAGTCATATGGAGGTCAGACCTGCCCAATAAAATAAAATGCATTTTTTTCCAAGCAGTGGCCATGTCAATACTATTATATGGATGCACCACATGGACACTGAATAAATAGCAATTACACAAGAATGCTGCAAGCTGTATTGAACAAATCCTGGAAGCAACATCCCACAAAGCAGCAGCTATGCAGCCACCTGCCTCCCATCTCTAAAACCATCCAAGTCCGACGAACAAGACATGCTGGATATTGCTGGAGAAGTAAGAATGAACTCACAAGGAACGTTTTCCGCTGGAACCCTTCACACAGACGAGCGAGAGTTGTTTGGACGAAAAGCTAGAACTTGTCTTGAGCAGCTCTATGCGGACAGAGGATGTAGTCTAGAAGACTTACCAGAAGTGATGGTTGATAGAGACAAATGATGACAGAGAGAGTCAAGGAAATCCATGTTAGCAGCACGCCATCATCATGTCGCACTGCCAGCACGGACCTCCCTGACCATCTCTTGCCACACATCTCTATCGTCCATTGCTCCCAGGAGGTCTTCAAGGGTAAACCTGTACAGACCTGTTGTATATAGGTTCTAGCTGGTCGTCCTGTCTTTGTTTGTCCATGTGAAGGAGTCCACAAGAGTATGTCACTTATGAGTTCGTCCTCACTTCTCCGGCAGTGTCCCGCATGTTTAGTTCATCTAACTTGGATGGTTTTCGTGATGAGTGGTAGGTAGGCATACAGCTGCTGCTTTATAGGGGTGCTGCCTCCAGGATTGTTCAATATTCTTGTGTAATTGCTGTCAAGCTTTTTCTCCATACATTTACTTAGCATTTATGTAGTGCATCCATATAGCAGTATCGACATGACCACTGCTTGGAAAAAAACTGCGTTTTATTTTATCAGTCAAGTTTGACTTCCATATGACCAATTGCCTATCATCAGCTGTCTATGCCTTTGCTAGTCTTGTGTTGATGTCTTTCTCGGTTGATGAGCCCCTGCTTCTGAGGTAGGTGAACTTATCCACTAGTTTCAGACTATGTAGCAGGGTTTCAGCTTGGGTGGGTGTATTTGCCAGAAGCGCTATGTCATCAGAGTAGTCCATATCCGTAATTGTTTGTGCAGGGCATCTTCCGCTTCATTCCTTTCCTAACTTGAAACTATAATCTTTCGTTATTTCTATAGACGTTCTAAGCATGTAGTCTAGGCAAATGATAAAGAGGTATGTGGCTAATGTGTCTCCTTGCAGTACACCTGCTACAATGTCGAAGTAGTCTGTGTCTCCATCTGGGGAGCGGATGTTTACTTTCGTGTTTTTATATAGCATTGGCCGCGACGGTTTCTTTGAGTAGGCAATAGGTAAGTAGTATTTGCTCCATCTTCCCTCTGTGTACGGAGTTAAAGGCCTTGGAAAAGTTGCCAAATAATTTTGTTGCATCAAGGTTTTTTGCACGTACACCTTCTAGAATTCGATAGCATGACATGATTACATATATATATATATATGTGTGTATATATATATATATATATATATATATATATATAGGTTTGGTTTGGTGGGTTTTATGGCATATCAACCTTTGGAGGTTATTTAACACCAAATCCATTTTTATGTAAATAATCTGTTCTATTGAAAACAGTTCAGTTTAGCATAAGTACACAGTTTAATTGTCAAAAACATTTCCATTTCAAACTATTCAAGCAGTTATATGTAATAATTCAGTTAAGTGTAAATACAGTTTTAATGTCGAAAAACAGTTCTATTTCAAATAATTCAGTTAAGCATAAACACGCAGTTTAAGTGTAAGTACGGTTTAATTGTCAAAAACATTTCTATTTCAAGCTATTCAGTTCACTCAATTCATTTTAGCATAAGTATGCTGTTAGTTCTATTTAACCCATAGATAGGGCCCTAGCAGGTGCTACCACTCCGGGCCAGAGTGGACCTGGGAGCGATGGCAATGAAGGGGTACTCCGGATTCCCGAAAGCTCCAGCATTGCTGGAACCTCACCATCAGATTGTTTAGTGTCATATCCAGGACACTCGTTGGGGGGGGGGTCTTATCCCTCTGCAGAGAAGCAGTCGGTGTATTCTACAGCCCCAGCCGACTGGGCAATATATATATATATATATATATATAAATAAATAACAGTTCTCTTCTGTCTTATTAACATATTACTGGCATAGTTTTACTAAGGTAAACAGGAAAAAATGGCAGATCATATAAGATTGTTGAATAATAGCCGAGATAAATGCGAGTTTTTTTTATTCAATTTGTAATGTTATTTTTGGACTGCTATAGATTTATATTTTAGTTATATAAACCAGATAACTAGATAAAGTCAAATGCTGATATCGTTAGTTTTAAAGAGTATTAACTTTTTTTTTGTGTGTGTACGTCAGGGGGTGTACTAATTTTAAGTGATACTGATTGTATAATGTTCAAGTAAAAACAATAAAATCCTGAGTGGCTAGAGTGTTCACCAATGGTCCGGGAGACCTGAGTTCAATCCCAGGTTGCGTCATACCAAAGACTTTAAAAATGGTACTGGATATCTCCTTGCTTAACCCACTGCAATATAAAGGTACATATCAAGGCTAAAGTGGAACAGTACAGGGAAAGGAGTAGCACCCTCCCCTACACTTTGGTGTAGTAGCTATTGAAAAAAGAGCCTTCTGGTCGCCAACTTAATTTTTTATAAAAAAAATTGTTAGGGGTGTACATATTTGTGGGCAAAGTTGTACATTCTCTCGTATTTGGGTAAGACAGATAAAATTAAATGTTGGTATCTTTGGTTTGGATCTTTTTTGTTTTTTTAAATTGTTAGTCGTGTACTTATTTGTGGGCAATACAGAAGTTACATAGTTCAATTACTTATTCATAGATAACACGGGATTTCTTAATGAAAGAAAAAAAATTTAGTCAAAACTATTTACAATAATGGTTGCCACTCTATCATCTTGAAATAATATAAATAAAAGCAATTTTTTACATAAAAATTGTTCAAAGTGTAGTTATTTATGGGTGATAGTGTAATAGTTAATAATATTCATTTTGATTTGAATAGAAATAATAAAATCCTGCTATCTTTGGTTTAGAAGAAAATGAAGTTTTCATTTAAAAAATTCTAAGGGGTGTAGTAATTCGTTGGTGATAGTGAATTGTTAATAATATCTGTTTTGATTGTATAATGTTTGAATAGAAATAATAAAATCCAGCTATCTTTGGTTTAGAAGAAAATGAAGTTTTCATTTAAAAAATTCTAAGGGGTGTAGTAATTCGTTGGTGATAGTGAATTGTTAATAATATCTGTTTTGATTGTATAATGTTTGAGTAGAAATAATAAAATCCAGCTATCTTTGGTTTAGAAGAAAATGAAGTCTTCATTTTAAAAAATTGTTTAGAGTGTACTTATTTATGGGCGATAGTGTAATAGTTAACAATATCTGTTTTGATTGTATAATGTTTGAGTAGAAAATATAAAATCACAAGGATGGACCGATTAGTGAAGTTCTACAGACTCCTACACCTGGATACACCAGTGCTGGCTGACCAGCATAAACTTACATTCATCAGCTTTGTGTGGACACTGGGTGCCGTCTAGACAACTTACCAATAGAGTCAAATAAACCCATGTTGTTAGCATACATTGATGATTGTGATTTATGGTTTAGAAGAAAATTAACTTTTTATTTAAAATAGTTAGAGGCGTACTTATTGATGGCTAATATTCTTCTTCCATTAAAAAAAGAAAAAAAAAGGCAACAAGATTGGAGTAATTACATACACAACAAAGTCTTCCAAATAAAATGCAACATAGGAGAATGGAAACCAGGCTTCAGAAAGTTCAGAAAGAAACAAGTCACTATATCTCAACTACATATTCATCATACAAGACTAACACACAACTCTTTACTTAAACAAGACAACCAACCAGAATGGAAACCAGGCTTCAAAAAGTTCAGAAAGAAACAAGTCACTATATCTCAACTACATATTTATCGTACAAGACTAACACACGACTCCTTACTTAAACAAGACAACTAACCAGAATGCATAGCATCTCAAACATCTTATACTGTTAAACATATTCAAATAGAACGTAGAGATTTTCTTGTTATGAGAAAATGCTTTTGCAACACAAATAACATGAGACACATTTAAAAACATGAGTATTTTTTTTTCATCCTTCCTGAAAGACAAAATTATACCAAAAAATTTAACAGTAAACTTGAACTTCAGATAAACTGACCCCTCAAAGCAACCCCCTACAAACCTAGCCCTCAAAGCAACCACTACAAACCTAGCCCTCAAAGCAACCCCAAATCTACTCAGCAACAAACAATTGCAGACAATTCACTATCAAAATTAAGAAAGATCCATGAAAAAAATGTGAAAACAAATCTGACCATCTCCTACAAGTTACCTCTAGGCATGAAATAACCCCAAATGAGTTGACGTGCTGTTAAATCAAATCAATGGTTTAGGAGAAAACTAACTTTTTATAAACAATTTTAGGAGTGTAATTATTTAGGGGTGATACAGGATTTACATAGCTTGATTACTTATTCAGGAGTAAAACTGTATTTCTAAATGAAAAAAAATCTCATCTAAATAATTCATTATAATGGTTGCCACAGTGTTATTGTCAAAAAAAATAAAAGACTCGGATATAGTGGATACAATTTTATAATCTCAGCCTCCCATAAACCTGATATACTTCCTGGAAAATAGAAATATGCACATGCGCCTGCATTTCTCGAAGACCTTTAAATGGATACCCAATCAACTAATGGACAAAGGAAAGATGAGTGTCTCTTCAGTACCTAGGAGACGGGTTGCTGCATCTAATTGAAAATGACACAAATGACTGCTAAAGTCTGCTTTCGAAAGGGAATAACAGAGAGGCAGTAAATTGAACTAGGCATAATAAATATTCACTTGAGCAGAGAAGAAACAGGAGATGGAAATTGAAGAAAAACAGTTTAAAGCAATGAAGAAAAAGAAGAGAATATGGCAGCTCAACAGCCAAGGATATGAGATCTTTAATTGTTATTTACAAGATCAACCATCTTGGTAATGAACAGGCTCATCATTGCTTAACTACTTTCTTTTACTTATTAACAAGCACACAAACCTAAAGTTGCTTCCAGTAGTTATTTGAAGCGGTTTATCCTCTCGGTACTGAACAGGCACATTATTGCTTAACGTTTTTTCTTTTTCACGTCAATATACTAAGTTTTACTTACAGTACCTGCAGTTACCAAGTGCTCACTCATCTAAGTATTGAACAGGCTCATCATTGCTTACCTTCTTACATTCTTTTTATTTACAAAGCTCTGTTCAGTCAAACATGTCTTAGATTGCTTACAGTACCTGTTGTTACTAAAGGGTCACCAATCTCGGTAGTGAACAGGCTCATCATTGCTTACCTTCTTACATTCTTTTTATTTACAAAGCTCTGTTCAGTCAAACATGTCTTAGATTGCTTACAGTACCTGTTGTTACTAAAGGGTCACCAATCTCGGTAGTGAACAGGCTCATCATTGCTTACCTTCTTACATTCTTTTTATTTACAAAGCTCTGTTCAGTCAAACATGTCTTAGATTGCTTACAGTACCTGTTGTTACTAAAGGGTCACCAATCTAGGTAGTGAACAGGCTCTTTATTGCTTAACCTCTTCCTTTCACTTTATTGATTGGTTGGTTGTTTTGTTTTACAGCGTATCAACCCTTTTTGAGTCATTCAATGCCAAATTAAATTTTAAACAATTCAGTTTAGTATAAGTATGGTTTTTGTTTACAAACAATTAAATTTCAAACAATTCAGGTTAGCCTAAGTACACAGTTTAGTTCTATTTAAAAACAATTCCATTCCAAACAGTTCAGTTTAGCATAAATACATAGTTTCAAAGTCAAAAACAGTTCTATTTCAATCAATTCAGTTTAGCATAAGTATACAGTTCTAATTAACAACAATTCTATTTCAAACAGTTCAGTTAAGCATAAGTACGCAGTTTCAATGTTAAAAACAGTTCTATTTCAAACAATTCCATTTAGCATAAGTACACAGTTTAGTTCTATTTGACCCATAGATAGGACCCTTTCAGATGCTATCACTTCGGGCCAGAGCAAACCTGGAAGCAATGGCAATAAAGAGATACTCCGCATTCCCCAAAGCTCCAGCATTACTGGAACCCCACTATCAGATTGATTAGCCTCATATCAGGACACTCGTTGTGTATGTGTGTCTGGGGGGTCTTACCCCTCTGCAGAGGTGCAGTCGGTGTATTCTACAGCCCCAGCCAACTTAGCAATACTTTCTCGTTATTTACTAAGCTTTGCTTAGGATTTGGTCTAAATTGTTATTTACTAAGTTGGTAGCTCAAGGCCAGAAGTATGAAACACCCAGTGAGAATTAAACTCACTAGCTTGCTAATTGTGATACCACCAGAGATTCAGATTACTTACAAGGTGGTATCAATATGATTTGACTTTAGATTTTTGAAATAATTACTTGACCTCAAAGATTCATTCAATTTTTTTTTACTCCATACTTTATCTAAGTCTACCCAATTAAGTTAATCTCAAAATTACTTTTATCTAAAATATTAACAGAATAAGAGACGAACACGTGTTTTCAAATGTTTCACCATGTCATCACTTCAGATAAATAATGGACTATTTTGTTTTGACTGTGACAAAAGGTTGGTGAGTTGATTTTATGGTTTGCAGTCAGTCTTTTTCAAGCAATCTTATAGGTTCAAGTAACTCTTCTTAATAGAAATAATTTGCACAAAGTTGTGTAGTTTCAAGTATTTCTATCTAATACTAATAATTCATACACAATTATATAGTTTTAAGTAAATATTTCAATTTAAAAATCATTTGTTTGCACACAGTTATATAGTTTTAAGTAATAATCATAATCCTTGGTTAAAAAAATTCTAGCTTCAAGTAACTATTCTTAATACAAATAATTTACAATTATATGGCATCCAGTAATCCAATACAAATAATTTGCAGTTATATGGTTTCAAGTATTCCAATCTAATACAAATAATTTGCAGTTATATGGTTTCAAGTATTCCAATCTAATACTAATAATTTTTACACAATTATATCATCATCATGTTGTGCCGCCAGCACGGATATCCCTGACCCTCCCTCGCCACTTCTCCCTATTATTCATCGCCTCTGGCAGGTCTTCAGGGTTACATCCTGTGTCCTCACATAGCTGCTGTATGTAAATTCGAGCTGGTCGTCCTGCTTTTGCTTGGCCATATGTGGGGGTCCATAGGAGTACATCATTGATGAGTTCGTCCTTGCTTCTCCAGCAGTGTCCTGCGTGTCTGGTTCGTCTAACTTGTATAGTTTTCGTGATGGGAGGCAAGTGGCCGTATAGTTGGTGTCTTGTGGGGTGTTGTCGCCAGGACTTGTTCAATATTGCTCTCAACATTCTTGTGTAATTGCCGTCTATTTTTTTCTCCAGCCGTTTAGTTAGCGCCCATGTAGTGCATCCATATAGCAGTATCGATACGTTTCATTTTATCGGTCAGGTCTGATTTCCATCGGATCGAGAGCCTGTCAATAGCTGTCCATGCTTTCTTTAGCCGTGTGTCAATGTCTTTTTCGGTTGATGAGACGCTACTTCCTAGGTAGATGAATTTGTCTACTAGTTTCAGAGAGGCTCCGTCTAGTGTGGTAATGTTGCCTGTTTGGTTGTAACACATATATTCAGTTTTGTGTGCATTGACATGGAGGCCAATGCCTGCTGCGGTTCGTTCCAAACTATGCAGTAGTGTCTCTGCTTGATTAGGCGTATTCGCCAGTAACGCTAAGTCATCAGCGTAGCAGCAATAATGATTCTCTACAGAAACACCAAAGTGAAAGTACGTTCACCAGATGGAGACACGGAATACTTCGACATTGTTGAAGGAGTACTACAAGGAGACACGCTAGCTCCATACCTCTTTATTATCTGTCTAGACTACGTGCTTAGAACTTCGATCGACAAAATCAGAGAAAATGGCTTCGAGCTGACGAAGAAAAGAAGCAAAAAGGTACCCCGCAAAAACAATCACCGACACAATTATATAGTTTCAAATAATAATTATTATTTGTTTGCCAAGTTATATAGTTTCAAGTAATTAATAATAATGAACTTTCATAAACAGCAATAACTTCAAGTAACTATTATTAATACTAATAATCTGTACACAGTTTCAAGTATTCTGATCTAATACTAATAATTTACCCACAATTATATGGTTTCAGGTATTTCAAGGAACTCTTTAGTTTCCACTAATAATAATAAACCTTTATAAACAATTATAGCTTCAAGTAACTATTCTTGATACTAATAATTTGCACACAGTTATAGGGTTTCAAGTATTCCTATCAAATACAAATAATTTTAAAAGAGGTCTGTGAGACACATAGACGGAACCCTAACAGGTCGAAGTGGAACTTGGAGTAATGGCAATGAAGAAGTGACTCAACATTCTCAACAGCTCCAGACTTAAAACCTTACCACAAGAGACAGCTTCATATCAAACCCAGGACACCATTTTTGGTGACTTCTTACCCTTCGGTAGAGGATGAAATTTTAAGCCTTGCAGACAAGTTGAATGGCCAGAAAACTGAAAAGTCTTACATGCCCTTAATCCTGATAGAAGGAAAGTTAAACTTGAGAAATCAAAGTATTCCATGTCCTTTACATATATATAATGAGGATCATTCAATAAATTAGGGTTTCTTTTTTTTTTTAAAGCACAATACATTTTCTTTCTATAAATTTCAAGTTTGAAATTGATTTACAGGAAAAATTATTTTAATTTTGCAAAAATATTTCTTTTGAGGTTATTCAAAATGGCAACAAATCAGAGTACTTCAGGCTTGAACAGAGAGCTCTGTCATAGAAGTTACGGCTTTCATGTGCAGAATAAACAAGTAGTCAGTAGAGAAGGTGATACTGACAGTCTTCAGAAACATGAAAGGACCCATCGTTATTGATTTCCTTGAAAAAGGCGCAACCTAGTGCCAAGTCCCTAGGGAAAATTTTGCCTTATTTATAGAATGATCCTTGTATATATTGTTGAATGAACAATCATTTAAAAACATTGCTTCATAGATTATATAATGTTCAATAATAGAACAGGATAAAAATAGAAATGAATGTTTACTTATTGTTCTGTGGCCATCTCATTCCTCCCAGTATCATTAACTTGAAAAAAAAAAAAAAAATGATCTAATGTGTTCAGATAGTAATTATTTTTATCAGAGAGGATATAGAAACAGATCTATGTATTTAGTGAACTCTGCAGTTAGATGTGGTACAAGGTCAATTTTTAAGGAAAGTACAGTTAGTTTGGATTCATCGTTTTCCTTCTCTTAGAGTGGTTGCCTTACCAAGACTTAAAAAAAAACAAAAAACAGTCGCCCCTATCATTTACCCATAGCTGCAAAGAGAAGAGATGGATTCATGCCTTTTCCAAGGATATTAGCAGAAAGTGAAATGCAAACTGCCTCATCTAGGATTTGAACTTAGATCACTAATTACATTTCTTGCAATGATAACATTATGCAAAGAGCACCTTTAAATGCAAATTAAATTTATTTAAATACTATCATCAAAAAATGTTATCACCTTCATTCATAAAAACTGCAGCCCCATATGAATAAAAAACTTAGGTTGGTTGGTTGGTTGGGTTTTATGGCATATCAACTTTTGTAGGTTATTTAACAACAAACCTATCTTTATATAAATAATCAGTTTTACTTCAAACAATTCAGTTTAGCATGAGTACACAGTTTAATTGTCAAAAACATTTCTATTTCAAGCTATTCAGTTTAGTCATTCCACATTCCGTAAAGCTCCAGTATTACTGAAGCGTCACCATCAGATTGTTTAGTGTCATATCCAGGACACTCATTTGGGGAGTCTTACTCTTCTGCAGAGATCCAGTCGGGTGCATTCTACTGCCCCAGCTGACTGAGCTCATAAACTTATGATTCTGCATTTAAAGAAAACTGTATTGTAGTAGCTTATTTGAAAAAAAACTTTTATTTCTGAATAAATGAATTTAAAAGATGTTTTAATTTGTCGAAATATGATCCCTGAACATCTATCCATTTCTGCTATCAATTTACAAGGCTATTTATGCATGTACGATAAAGCTCTAAAAGTTT
>CAUZXS010002590.1:0-2500 GCA_963585895.1 Sepioteuthis lessoniana | reverse complement strand
ATATAATAGCCCTATCCTAGATATTGAGCACTATCCATATTATATTGCACTTGGTTTGACACAAACCCATAAAGTGATTTAGTGACAACCAACACTGTTATCTGAAGTTTTTGTTTATTATTTTGATGTTCTAATATTGTTGTGTTGTCAGTGAGAATTTTTCGTAGTTGTGTTGTTGGGCATGAATGTTTTTTTAAATGCTGAGCAATTGAACTTGTGTCAGAAAGGTGCATTGTAAGTCTCCGCAACAGGGTAGTTGAGGTTAAACCAACATATATATTATTATTATATATTATTATTCAGCTTCTCGAAGCACTACATATTAGAAACCTGCAACCAACACTTAATAGAATTAATTTTCAAACCAGTGCTAATGTACTTAAATGTCTTTAGCTACTGGCACTAATTATAGAATTACATTTAAAAGCAAACGCCATAATCTTCAACAGCAAAGACGCCCTTACACAGTAGTAATATGCTAAAACAAAAGTTACATCACTTTTGTAATAGATCCTTCCCTGATGATAGCCCAAAGTTGGGCAGAAAGTACGAGGGATACATACAACTATGGACAATACATAAATCAATTTCCCCCAAATACGATAAAAGTAATACAGGAATTCGAACGGATCCAGAAGAAAATATGTAGACATAAAATGTCTGTTATGTTTAATGAAATTTGCATATATATATCTTTAAGAAAAAACCAAAGACAGGTTAATTTAGGATTATAAATTTATTTCCATCCTGTTTTTCAGTTTCTGGTGTGAACCAAAAACATGAAGAAAAAAAATTTATACAGGACTTCTTCAGATCCAATGGATAATTAATTAAAACAGAATAGACATGTGGGGTGGATTGCGGGGGGAAGAGATTAAGGAGTTACCTCCTCGTTTTATTGAATTTCCGTTTTATTTTAATTTTCAAATTTCTTCTGTCAGTTATAATTACGGTAATTTAACTTTTTTATTTATTTGTTTATTTTATTTTATTTTCATGCTAAGTTCAATAATTAACTTTTAAGAGAAATATCAATGCTTATATTAATTTCGATACCATTTAATTAGCTACCTATTTTTTCCTAGTGTGTATGTTGGATACGTTTTTTTTCCTGGTTACACTATTTATTTCTATGTTTTTAAATTTCTATAGTTTTCATTTTGTCTTATGTCTACATCTAGCTATTAGTTCACTTCTCTTATTTAATAACTTATCAGGCCACTTATGTGTTAAAATATAGATTTTCTCTTCTAAGCATAAATTGCATCTACCGTTATATATATATATATATATATATATATATATATATATATATATATATATATATATGTATATTAGTTTTTTATATATTTAATACATGTATGCTTGTCACCGATTATTCGGTTCACTTATGTCAATACATGGAAATCATCAGGCAGAATTATATATAATATATATATATATATATATATATATATTCACAGACACATGCCATATCTGTCAGCATATAAGGTACACCTTTTTTTACTAAAAATAATTATTTCATCACATTTAATATTAATACGTTGTTTTTTCTTGATTTGCCCCGCTGAAATTGGGATGCATCTTATTTGCCATCAAATACAGTGTGTGTGTGCGTGTGTGTGTGTGTGTGTATATATATATATATCTTTATTGTAGGTCCAAAGAGAGAAAGAAATATTTTAAAATGAGTAGGTCCACAAAGAGATTAGTATATTTTTTTTAGGATCTATTTATGTATTTTGTTTTTACAAGGCTTTGTTAATGGGGTAAGTACAAACATGAGCGAGTTCAAGTTTCATTGAATACTCCATTAACGAGCCCTTGTGTCATATATGTTCTCTGATGAAAGCAACAAGCTCGAAACATATACGTATGTAAGAACAAAAATAAATACCCACCTCCCAATACAAATCTCTTCATTTTATATATACACATACATACCTACAGACACACGCACGTAGACACACACACACATTTTTCTTTCTCTATACATATGTGTACACACAAATACTCCACCAGAACACTAAATAAGCGTGAAGAATCTCTTGACTGCCCAATTAGTAAGTCCTAGAACAGACTAACTATCTCGTACAAAGAGATAAATCACTCTCAAATGTGCTGTCCTGTGTATGACAAAAAACTGCATCTAATGGCAAGGCTCCAATTCTGGAGCTATTGAGTGTGTGAAGTCAATACCTCATTGCTATTCCTCTAAGTTCACTCTAACCTGGAGTGGTAGTACCTGTTTGGGTCCCCCCCTTGGGTTAAATCGATATTATGAGAATTAGATATTCATATGGCTTCAAGAATTCTCACGTGCAAACCAAGCACAACATATTAGAAACCTGCAACCAACACTTGATAGAATTAATTTTCAAACCAGTGCTAATGTACTTAAATGTCTTTAGCTACTGGCACTAATTATAGAATTACATTTAAAAGCAAACGCCATAATCGTCAACGGCAAAGACACCCTTACACAGTAGTAATATGCTAA
>CAUZXS010002589.1:42500-67500 GCA_963585895.1 Sepioteuthis lessoniana | reverse complement strand
GGTTCTTCCAATTCTCCAACTCCAACACGGCGGACTACTAATGTTCCACAAACAGGTGACATTTTTAGAAACTTTTTATCTCTGTGAAATTATTTTCTTTTATAAGTTCTATGTATATTTGTATTAACAGTCAATGTGTGGCATTTTTTTTTTTTTTTTTTTTACCATCCAATATCCTGGTTGTTTCAAATATGTTGTCCATTGCTACTCGAAAGAATTTTCCAGTTTTGTATTTTTTGATGAGAAACCTGTTGTACTTGGTGTTTAAAAAAATAAATAAATAAATAAAATAAAAAAATTTTTCTAGTATTACAAGGAAAAAATTCGAACAATCAACATTGGTTCCTTTACAGTGCAACCTTATACAGCATGCTCCTGTTAGTTTTTTTTTTTTTTTTTTTTTTTTTTTTTTTTGAAGAGTACAAATTGATTTTTATAAGAATATTAAGGGAAACCAAAAAATAAATACAAAATTACATTTTATTTTCTTTTTAATGGATGTATTTAATAGTGTAGAAGACCCACTATTCTATTTGGAAATTGATGGTTTTTTTGGTTTTTTTACTTACACCTTGTTCTATCTAAATTATTTTGAGTTTAACTGTCATATTTTGACAATGTTATTTATAATATGACTTTATTAATATTAGTTTTCAAAATGTGCTAAAATCTTCATGTATTGTTACTGCAAATTAATCTCTGACAATAGTATTGCAATATGTGGTGTTAAAACAAGTATCATTTAATAGTGCCAATTAAATATATATTTTGATTGCGTCTTTCATTCTATTTGGGGGAGAAAAAAATAGTATATTTAAATTACTGCTAAATACAAGGTTTATCAACATATATATTTTTTATGTGGAATTTTCATATAGGAATTTTTAAAAAAATAACTCAGTTTTCCTGAGTGTTCATCTTTTTTCTTTTTTTATAATTTCATTTATTTGATTACTATTTTAATTCAATTGAATAATGTGGTATATTCTATGTTCATAATTTTTTGGGGGGTGGGTGGGTGTCGGAATTCTCTCTCTCTCAAATTACAAAGGCCAATTTGCTGCTTTTTACATCTCTAAAATTCTGTTTCAGCATTTTTAAATTATTTTTTTTTTTAAAATCTATTAAAAGTATTCTTAAACTCTTTGCTTTATTTAATACTTCTTCATACAAATGCCTATCCTGTGCTTGCTTTTTTTTTTTTTTTTTTTTTTTTTTTTTACATCTCTCAATGTGGGATAAAACATGATAAAATATGAAGTTGACTTTTGGCCATCAATCATTAGTTCATCCTAATTCTAGAAATTAAAGTAATTTTAGAGTTAATAAACTTGAAATAAAGATAAAACTTATTAAATTGTTTACAAGAAGAAAAAAAAATGTATCTGTTAATGTAGTATTTTTAAAAAGTCTCCAAAAGAATATATAATATTGACATTAATTCAATGCGCTGTCTTCAGTTTTATGTTGAGCTTAAGCTAATTTTTAATTAAAAAAACAAGCTGCCCAGTCGATGGGCTGTAGAATATGCCAACTTCATCTCTGCAGAGGAGGAAAGACCTCTAAAAGTATCCTGCATAAGACACTAAACCATCTAATGGTAAGGCTCCACTTCTGGAGCTTTGGGGAATATAGAGTACTCCTTCATTGCCATTACTCTCAGGTCCACTCTGATCTGAAGTGGTAGTACCAGTTAGGGTAATATTTATAGGTACAATAGAACTATCATTTACTATACTTGAAATCATTTGAGTGCAAACAAATGACTGATGTTGAGTTAAATTATTAGTATTAATAGCAATACTTAGAGCCATTTAACTGTGTGCAGATGAATGAATAATGTTGTATAGAATCATTAGTGTTAGATTACAATACTTGAAACTATAACTCTATTCAAATAGAACTAATGGTGTTAGATAGCAATACTTGTAACTGTTTGTATGCAAACAATAAATCACTATACTTGAAACCCTTGAACTGTGTGCAAACAAATGATATTAAATAGAATTAATGTTAAGTGAAACCATTTAACTATGTGCAAACAAATAAGCTCTGGCTCATTTAAAGATGTTACTTATTAGCCATTTACTTGCAAATCCTTTGCCCAGTTAGCTGGGGCTGTAGAATACACCAACTGCATCTCTACAGAAGGGTACCCCCCCCATGAGTGTTCTGGATATGACACTTAACAATCTGATGGTGAGGTTCCAATAATGCTGGAGCTTTGGGGAATGCAGTGCACCCCTTCATTGCCATCGCTCTCAGGTCCATTCTGGCCCGGAGTGGTAGCACCTGATAGGGCCCCTTCTATGGTTCAAATAGAACTAAAATGTGTACTTATACTAAACAGAATTGTTTAAAATAGAACTGTTTTGGCATTTAACTGTGTGTAAATAAAATCTATACTTATACTAAACTGAATTTTTTGAATTAGAACTGTTTGACTAAACTGAATTGTTTGAAATAGAACTGATTATTTGTATAAAAATGGATTTGTCATTAAATAACCTACAAGGTTGATATGCCATAAAACCCAAACAACCAACCAACCAACCTTGTAAATCCTATATATGAGATATCTATGTGATTTAGCATTAAATAATTTACAAGGGTTGATTATGCCATGAAATACAACCAACCAATTAGAAGATTTAGTTTTTTAAATTAAGATAAAGAAATTAAAAGCATATAAATGTTATTACATTTGAAATTTTCATAAATCTCAGTATCAGCTGCATTTTCATTTATCAATAAAGTTTTCTTACCCTAATTGTCACAACTTCATTTTTTTATGTTAAATTTTTTTATAGATTAAACTCGATATTTTTTTTTTTTTCAAGTACAAATAAAGAGATTTAAAGATAAAGTAGTTTGTTGCAAAACTGTTTGGTTAATGAAAAAACAGCACACCTCTTTGACGTCAGTATTAAATCACTCGCATATCTATTGGGACCATCTTTTTTCTTTTTCAAATTTTTAAGTACTATTGCAAAAAAATTTCCTAAATTTACTGAATTAACATTTACAAAACACTTTGAATTTTACTTTTTAACAAACTAATTTCATGCTTATGTATGATAATTTGTAATTTTATAAAATCATTAGGAATGATGATATCTCTTGGGCTTTTTTCTTAAAGCTTTTAAGAACATTCAGTAAAAATGTTAATTGTATTATATATAGAGACTTGTGGTGCAGGAGTTGAATCTGAAATTAGTGTTTCTTCTCTTCTGTTTTTTTCCTTTGCACTGACACAGATCACATACCAATAGCACAAGTATTAACCCAGTTTCTTGTTTTTATTTTATCATTAACAGTTAATAACCTAAACTCGTTTTCATAAAAGTTAGATTTTCTTTCCCCACCCCCTCTATATAGTGAATTCAGTGTAATTCCCAGAATTTGTTTTTCATGTTAAAATACCTAAAACTTAAAGATTCTGATTTTTAAAATAAAAGTTTTATTTGTCATTTTATGCATGGCTCATTATTTCTTCTAAGTCTTGCTTTATAAATGTCTCCATTTTTTATTTTTTAATGGTTGTTTCACTCTAAATATTGATATTTGATTTTTGTTGATCTTTTTCATCTTAAATGTTGGTGTTGTCATTCATTGTCCCTCCCCTACCATTTCATGTTGTTCATTTTGGATTTGATAGTCATTAGTGTTTGTACTTGTGGATGTCTTGTGTTGTCTGATCATTCAGTTTGTATTAACCATATTTTCATTCTCTGAACCATATTTTATTTTTATTTTCTTGGTTGATTTTTTTTTCTTTGTATGATCACTTTAAGAAATTAAGTTTATTCTTTTATTTATTTATTTTTTTAGGCCAAGAAATTTGAATATCTTTTATCATTATCAATTTATTAAAGTGAATTGGGCTATAAAATAGTATTTTTCTATTATGGTTACATTGCTATAGCAATGTAACCATAATAGAAAAAAATGTAACCATGGCAAGCATCTGAAGTAGTCTTCCTTGGCACTAACTAGTTTGCATAATTGTCACTTTTCCTTTTTCAAAATTATCACAGACACCTTGGGATAGTGTAATGGTTACTAAGTTTATATTGCAGAATAGTTATTACTGAATATTGACTTCAATTCTCATTGGGTACTATAACTAATCTTAGCTTAGTTAAATACTCACTTATAGCTTTTATTTCACAAAGATTTTTATAAAGCATTAACATATTTCATGTTTCAATTATATCTATAAAAAAAAAAAAAAATTCTGAAAAACAATGACTAGATCAACTCTACACCTGAGTTGTGATAAAACTATTTTAATGCTAAAGTATTAACTTGGGGGGAAAATGTATTAAACAATCTATGTGTGATATATATCTATATCTTCAAATGAATGGGGTTATTGTCTTGGTTTAAGAATATTTGCTGTAAAATGCATGAATATTTTTTGAATTTATATTCTTTCATAAGTTGAATATTCTTTCTAATGTTTATTTATGTTTGATTTATTATTGGTCTTTTAATTATCCTTGTTGATAGATTGATCAAGTTATAGGAAATAAAATTTCAGAATTTCTTTTACTATTTTGCTGAACATATATCTTGATGCTTTTTATAAAAATTAACATAGAAATTTTACTTCATTGGTAATGAATTAACTTAGTAAATTTACATTAAGATTGTGTTTTCAGGTGTCTGTTTTAGGGTATTAATAATGGATAAAACATTATGGCATTTTTTATTTTTTTTAATTTATTTATTTTATTTATTTATTTATTTTTTTTTTTTTTTACAGAACTAACTAAAATCAGCAATTTCAGAAATCTTACTTTTAAGATTTTTGTATTGATTGAGGTTTCATATGTCCCTTTGACAAAACATTGTCATCTAATATATAACTAAATTGTGAAATAAAGATCAGTTTTGAAGATGATCTTCCTTAAAAATTTTCTTACATTGGAATTATCATTACATGGAAGTTCTTTTGAAAATATACATGTATATATAAATAAAATGTAATAAACTGAAGCACCAAAAAGATTAGAGACAGGTAACAGTAGCTGTGTAATGTGGAGTCTGAAGAGTACTGGAATTATTGCTAGGATATATCTTTTGAAGACATTTCAAGGTTGTCTATATTATTGTACTTGAGTGTGATTCCAGGAAATTTATTGCCCAGTCGGCTGGGGCTATAGAATACACTGACTGCACCTCTGCAGAGAGGTAAGACCCACCCTAACGAGTGTCCTGGATATGATACTAAACAATCTGATGGTGAGGTTCCAGCAGTGCTGGAGCTTTGGGGAATGCGGAGTACCCTTTCATTGCCATTGCTCCCAGGTCCACTCTGGCCCGGAGTGGTAGCACCTGATAGGGCCCTATCTATGGGTTAAATAGAACTAACAGCATATTTATGCTAAACTGAATTGTTTGAGTAAACTGAATAGCTTGAAATAGAAAGGCTTTTGACAATTAAACTGGACTTACATTTAAACTGGGTGCTTATGCTCAACTGAATTATTTGAAATAGAACTGTTTTTCGACATTAAAACTGTATTTACACTTAACTGAATTGTTACATATAACTGCTTGAATAGTTTGAAATAGTTTAATTGTTAAAAACATTTCTATGTACTTATGCTAAACTGAATTGTTTTAAATAGAACAGATTATTTACATAAAAATGGATTTGGCGTTAAATAACCTACAAAGATTGATATACCATAAAACCCAACAAACCAAACCAACCAGGAAATTTAATGAGATCTGTAACATAACTAATAGTTTAAATTTGCTGAGGACTAGAGGGCTATGGAGTGCCTGAAAATTAGATGCATTTTTCTGGGACTAGTTTTGTGTCACCTGTTGATGATATTGTGGTTGGAGGTTGCATTAGTTTGTGGGAACAAACCATTCACTGCAAGCCTAAAAGGGTCCAAATCATTTGTAACTATATAGGTCACATCTGTCAAAATATTCTAGTTTACTTATGATCCTTGTGTTCTCAAACAAAACATGCCATCACCAACAACTTGCACAATATGCTGTTAACATGCAAGATCTATATTCCCATTTTATCTCCTCCACAGACAAAATCTGGGTATGACACTCAACTAGAGTTTTGAAGAATGTAGAGTTACCTTTTTGTTGCCATTACTCCCAGCTCCACTCTGACCCAGAGTTGCAGTACCTATATATGGGTCAAACAGACTATGAATTACTTAGGCTATTAAAACATTCATAGTGTAACTAAATATAAAATGTTTAATATAATTCAACTTCAATAATCCATTGGCTCTTAAAATATTGATATTGCAACCAACCAACCAGACTCTACCTGAAAATGCTAGAAATATGGTTTATTTGACCAGGTAACATAATGCCTGACTTGTATAGCTCAATCTTTATTTGACCTTGGCATAGTAAATGATACCTTAGTCACCAACTACAAAACACCATAGGATGCTGTGTACTTATATTTACCCAATCCATTTGCACAGGCTGGATGTGACACAAGGTTAGTCTTAAAGCAGAATTCAACAGATTTGAATTAAGTTTTCCTTCTCCTAGACTGCCATACCAAAGTTAAAGACCCCAGTCTGCCCTACTTTATCCATAGCTGGAGGAAGGATAGTTGGATTCATACTTTTCTCAAGGATATTAACCCTGTGAAATCTAGACAGCCTTGTCCGGGATTTGAACTCAGGTCACCATGTCCATTTTTGGTGATTGTAACCAATACACTACAAGAATATGTTGACTTCAGATATGATTTGATACAATGTTCCTCTTTGTTGGATACTTTCCATTCTTGTTAGTCATTTCTAGTCCCATTCCTGCATCTTTTTTTAGGTGTCTACAGTATGCACATGATGCTAATGTATTTCCTGAATTCATATATTCCTGGTATATCCTTATTACTGAGAAATTCTTGAGCAGTTTGCACCTTGAAGATGGTACCCTCCCTTTCTGATCTAACATTGATTCCAGGAATTAGATTGACCATATCCTATCTGCTTCCAATGGCTGTTATAGTTATACTACCTCTAACTTTTATATTATACACCATCTTTCTATAATTGGGGAAGGTGAAACCACTGTCTCTAATTTGCCCAGTTGGCTGGGGCTGTAGAATACACTGACTGCTTCTCTGAAGAGGAGTAAGACCCCCTCAATGAGTGTCCTGGATATGATACTAAACAATCTGATGGTAAGGTTCCAGTGATGCTGAAGCTTTGGGGAATGCAGAGTACCTCTTTGCCATCGCTCCCAGGTCCACTCTGGCCTGGAGTGGTAGCACCTGATAAGGGTCCTATCTATGGGTTAAATAGAACTAAACCATGGTTTCTTGAGTTTACTGTTTTTTTTGCAATCAAACTGTGTATTTGTGCTAAACTGAATTGTTTAAAATAGAACTGTTTTGACATTTAAACTGTGTACTTATTCTGAACTGAATTATTTGAAATAAAGCTGTTTTGACATTAACTCTGTGTATTGCCCAGTCGGCTGGGGCTGTAGAATGCGCCAACTGCACCTCTGCAGAGGGGGTAACCCCCCCAATGAACATCCTGGATATGACACTAAACAATCTGATGGTAAGGTTCCAGTGATGCTGGAGCTTTGGGGAATGCGGAGCACCCCTTCATTGCCATTACTTCCAGGTCCACTCTGGCCCAGAGTGGTTGCACCAGATAGGGCCCTGTCTGTGAGTTAAGTGGAATTGGGCTGCATACTTGTGCTAAAGTGAATTGTTTGAATTAGAACTGACTAAACTGAATAGCTAGAAATAGAAATGTTTTTGTCAATTAACCTATGTACTTACATTTAAACTGTGTGCTTATGCTAAACTGAATTGTTTGAAATAGAACTGTTTTTGACTTTGAAACTGTACTTACACTAAACTGAATTGTTTAATATAAGAACTGTTTTGGCATTTAACTGTGTGTAAACAAAATCTGTACTTATACTAAACTGAATTAGAACTGTTTGAATTAACTGAATAACTTGAAATAGAAATGTTTTTGACAATTAAACTGTACTCATGCTAAACTGAATTGTTTGAAATAGAACTATTTGCATAAAAATGGATTATAGTTGAATGACCTACAAAGGTCAATATGCCATAAAAACCAACCAACCAACTGTCTCTAATTCATTTGTACTTCAGTTGTATTAAATTGATTGTTGACTATGGGAAATGGAATTTCTTTCCTCCACAGTGTGTATGTTTGTGTGTGCATGCAAAAGTTTTCAGCAAAAAATCAAGTTTTTAATTGTCTCTTAAAAAAAAAATGTAAGAGACACTGGGAACTTTTGCATACATGTAATACTTGTGTTCCATTATTGATGTATACCCAAATTGGGCTGGTTGGGTTAAAGTGGGGTAATTGTTTAATATTATCTGGTTTTCCGAGATATATTTTTTGTTCTTTTTCAACAGATTGTTTTCATTCCAAATATCTGCGGAAATTTCTATTTTGATAGATGTCCAGGCCAGAAAGGGTGGGGCATCAAAAAGCTTACTGGATATTTGACAAACAAAGGGTAAACTTATGACTTTGATGTTTGTCTGTCTAGTGTCCAGTACTGTTCTAGTTGATTTAACTTTTCTGTATGTGTATGATAGTATCAGTTTATTTGGTGTATTGTACAATCCACTGCCTTTTTTTCTACTCCCTTTCATTCTTTATTGGTTTTTGTACAACTTTTATTTATTTATTTTTTATTTTTTATTTTTTTTCATTTTTTTGAGGCTATAGTTGGTAGTTCTGCTCTCTTTATATCTACAGATTTAAACCTGTAGGCCTGTTGGTATTGTGCTTATATATATATATATATATATATTCTCTCTACCTCCCCTAATGTAAACTAACTAGTTGCCAGTGATCTGGAAAAGAAAGACGGACACCTCATGTGACAATTGACATTTTCTTGCAGCAGTTAATTCGTCACTTAACCACCACCAGCCACCACCATCATCACACCTGTCTACAGTATCTCTGTTGCCACCACCTACAGTTATTGTGGCTCCTGCTATGCCCCCGTCTCCCACCTCTTCTTCGTACCCCTCTCAACAGCAGCAGCAGCAACAACTATATCAGCCACCACTACAGACACCACCATCACCACAGCCTGGCACTACACGTCCTCCTCTGCCTCCTTACCATGTTGCAGTGCAAAGTTCTGCCATCAACACTTCAGGTGAGACATAATGGACCAACAAGTTACTAACATGCACCATTTCATGCTACACAAGGCAACAATAATAAAAAGTTTAAAATTCACATAACTTCTAAAAGATATGCTTTTCAGTGTCAGGCGAATTCAATTTGGATTCAGCATGTTTAATTATAAGGCAGTTTCTTAGTATTTTAAATGGAACATTTAAGAATTTCTTTTGTCGTATTTAAGTTAAATGATTGGACTTTATGCCAAATGATTTGACAAAGGATTTGGTTTATCTAATTTCATAATTCTAATATTGGATCATATAACTTCAAGAGCATCTTGGCACCTCATTATAGTGTAATGGTGAGCAAGCTAGTCTTCCAGGCCAAATATTACTGAACAGTGATTTTGATCTTCACTAGGTGCCTTGTACTTGCCTTGCCAAATCTAAGCAACATTTTTTTCACTGCTAATGTTAGATCATTGTTAGTGAGTTTGATTCTCACTGAGTGCCTCATATTTCTGGTTTAAGCTAACCATAGTAAATAACTTAATGGGCATATGGGGACTCTTTTAGTTAATGGAGGAGTAAAGAGATTGATTTACCTGAAGTTGTAAAACGATAAAAACATTGGTACTAATTTCTTAATTTATCCTAATTTTCCTGTGTTGCTTGAACTTGGGAATGGTATTTGCATCCCTGTTCTTCTGGCTTGCATGCCCATGTACAATTATCACTCTTGGAAGAAACATTTAGAATGAATTCTGATAATTTCTTGCAGACTTTGGAACCTTTAAGTTTTGTCAGCTTTCCTTCATTCTAAAGTTCAAATAACCATTTGCTGATACTCTATATAAACTGTTTCTTGAATCCCTTCATGGTTATTCTTAGTAATTTTTTTGAATAAATCAGTTTTCTATTTGATTTAAACAATGTTGGACCCTTATAGCAACACCAAAAGTTAAAAGAAAACATTGAATCATACATTTTCATTATTTAGATATTAAACTCTTTAATAAATATTGAATGGTTTGGTGTGTTCTGGGTTTCTGGCTAAACTTCTTAGTATTTTGTAGTAATTTACTTTAGTTTTACTAACTTTGCTGAAGATTTTGCATGTGTGTATGGGGGGTGCCTCTTTCATTGCTATATGCAACTCTAGTTGAATTCCTAGCGCCATTTGCCCAGTCAGCTGGGGCTGTAGAATACACCGACTGCTTCTCTGCAGAGGGGTAAGACCCCCCCCCAACGAGTGTCCTGCATATGACACTAAACAATCTGATGGTGAGGTTCCAGCAATGCTGGAGCTTTGGGGAGTACGGAGTACCCCTTCATTGCCATCACTCCCAGGTCCACTCTGGCCCAGAGTGGTAGCACCTGATAAGGGTCCTATCTATGGGTTAAATAGAACTACGTGCTTCTTTCACTATACTGATTTTTGCATTTAAACTGCGTATTTATGCTAAACTGAATTGTTTAAAATAGAACTGTTTTGACATTGGAAATGCGTACTAGTGCTGAACTGAATTGCTCGAAATAGAACTGTTTTTGACGTCTAAACTGTGTACTTATGCTGAACTGAATTATCTGAAATAAAACTATTTGACATTTAACTCTGTGTATTGCCCAGTCAGCTGGGGCTGTAGAATACACTGACTGCACCTCTGCAGAGGGGTAAGACCCCCCTAACGAGTGTCCTGCATATGACACTAAACAATCTGATGGTGAGGTTCCAGTAGTGCTGGAGCTTTGGGGAATGCAGAGTACCCCTTCATTGCCATTGCTCCCAGGTCCACTCTGGCCCGGAGTGGTAGCACCTGATAAGGGTCCTATCTATGGGTTAAATAGAATTAACAGCATACTTATGCTAAAATAAATTGTTTAAGTAAAACTGAATAGTTTGAAATAGAAATGACTTTTACAATTAAACCGTACTTACATTTAAACTGTGTGCTTATGCTTAACTGAATTATTTGTAATAGAACTGTTTTTCGACATTAAAACTGTATTTACACTTAACCGAATTGTTACATACAACTGCTTGAATTGTTAGAAATGGAAATGTTTTGACCATTAAACTGTGTACTTATGCTAAACTGAATTGTTTTAAATAGAACAGATTATTTACATAAAAATGGATTTGGCGTAAAATAACCTACAAAGGTTGATATGCCATAAAACCCAACAAACCAACATCCTAGCGTCATGCCATGTGTGACTATAGTTGAATTTTATTCTCCATTCTGCTTGCTGGTTTGTATTTTTTACCTGTTGGGAAAATTTGCTGAAAAGTTTCTTGTTTTGATGCTGAATTTGACAATTTTCACTATATTTTTTATGCAGGTTGTTGTCATGGAAATTCATATTTATACTAAGCAGATTCTTGAAGAAACTTTGTATAACTCAAAATCAAGTAAAATCAATAATTACAAATTCAATTTTTGATCACTATGACTTGAATACAGATGATACATATGCTGCTGTACAAAATTTAGGCAATGTTGACCGAAACAAAAAAGAAGAACCCTGAAAATTTGCTGATTGTTAGAACAATAAAAAGAACATTTTGTGAATATCAGAAAATGTTGTTTTTTTTTTGTTCTAATACCATCTATATTGATTATCATAACATTTTATGGGGATTGAAGGAGTTTAAAATATCTTTTGCAAAAGTAATTTTTTGCTGGAAAATGCAACACTGGCACTACTAAAGATTAGAGAATACAATAGTGAAAAAGTAAAGGATGAAAAACTGAGTTTGGCATCCCTTAAAAAATGAAAAAAGACAGATGATAGCAATGCCTTTTTTTTTCTTTGTTTCATTATTTCAGCTTCATATTTTTAAAATGTTTTTAGAAGTTTTCTGTTTATTTCATGCAAAGAAAAGAGGAAAGTTTTTAAGATCATTCTTTTTCAAATTTTTGAGTTTTCACAAAAAAAAACAGGTTTGAACAAAATGGTCCATTCTTGGAAATTTTCTTGAAATTATATAAAAATTGGTTTGACAATTGGCTGATCAAGATGACTTGCTTTGAATAGTGGTCAGTTAACTGGAGCAGAGTTAATAACCTTTCTTTTGATGGATGAAAAAGAATAGCATTTAAAGTCTCTTCATTCTATTTTCTTTCTTTTTTGAATTGTTGTTGGTCTGTTTCTTTTGCATGAATCAGTTTGATTTTTTTTTGATTTTTTTACTCTCTTTTTTTTAGCAATGTGTTAATGTATTTGGATGAAAGAAAATTAAAATAAACTTTTGCACTTGAATTTGTCTGATGTGAGTGACTGATATTTTATAGTGCATTTAACTTTTTTAGTTTATATATAACCCATTGGCAATGAAATGGGCAGTAGCATGCTAATTTATTTTTTCTTTTTATTAAGTAGGAATGATAGATCTGAAAAATATCATTGATAGAATTGTACTTTTCTCTTGAGTTTTCATAAATATTTTTGTTAAATACTAAAACTATTTTAAGAGTTTATCTTTACATTTTTATGGATGCTCTTTTTGACTTATTTGCAATTGTAAACATTTAAGAATAGTTTGTAGCAATTTAACATTTTAATATTACTTTTTTTCTCATTTAGTAAATTAAAATGAGGTTTGAACTTAAAAATGAATTTGTAATTTTGCTCTGAGTTGTTGGAATTGTTGTCTGGATTGGCTAACAAGATTGATTTATTAAAAATGAGACTGTCTTACTGAAAAACATTATATATTTCTAAAATTCTCATTATGTTTGAATGTGTGCATGTGTCCAAATATAACTCGGCAAAAATACATCACCTAAAATTCTCTAACTTGAATAGGATTAAGCAATTTACTCTCCAATTTGCAAATGATTGCTAATTTTCTGGGGTCTGCATTCTTACTGTATTTCTTTTTTCTTTTATCATCAAAATTTTTTACAAAATGAAGATGATTAGAATCCTTCATTTCTTCCTAAATAGAGGTATTGATATCATCATCGACCACCGTTACAATGCAACCCTGTTGGCTTCCCAGGTTTTCTAGTGTTTATGGTTTTGTTTCATCCATTATCTTTCTGTCAACTTCATAATTTTATTCTCTGAGTTTTATAAATCTTGAGCAAAAACCACTTGAGGTACCTTTTGCAGTCTTTCAAGAAACTAAATTGTTTTTTATCTTCAAGACAATTGTAAAGAACAGAATAAATGATGACTCAAAGCTGATACATCTTGTGAATATAGCAGATAAGTGAAAACTTCCTAGCCAAGCTTTATCAAGTTTTTCTTAATTACCAAAAAATCTTATGCCATTTCTCTTAACCTATTCTCAAAACATACGTTTTGTCAATTGCTGCTTTCCGTTGGTTTGATTGAGAGCATTTCTTGTTCAAATCAATCATTTGGTTCTCTAAAAAGGAGATCAGAGGATTCACTTTCAATCTACCACATTGATTTCTGTATGAAGTCCAATTTCTTGGTGTGGCTTGTGCTGATTCATTTGTTTGTTTGTTCTTTTTTCTATGATCTCTTTTCATCACCTCTCATAATCTCGTTTTTTTGTTTTTCTTTTAATAAAAAAAGATAAATCCCAAAGATATTGCATTTTTTCTTTTATTTTCATCCCTTTAGGAAAAAAAGCCAATTTTCTAAATGTTTTGAAAAATGCATTCTGATACTGAATCTCTGTTACAATACATTTAAAATCAATCATTTTAACTGAAGAAAGTTAAAACTAAACACTCCTTATGCCATATTTCAAGCAAAAGAACAAACTTTTTAGCCAACCCAACATTTTTATTTAGATTATTTTATCATAGTCTATGCACAATTTAAAAAATCATTTAATTTCAAAACTGATGTCAACATTTTATTCAATGTTGGATTATGGTATTCATTTTACTGCAGATATTTAAAAGAAAAAGGCAATAGCTTAAAAATAAGTTTTTTAAATTCTTATACTTTTGAAAATAAATATTAAAAGCTATTTTGATTTTGGTCCTATAAAGAATCCTCAATTTATTTTGATAAAATAAAAACTTAGGCCATAATTATAGATTTTCATAAACTGACAAAAATGTTAAGCAAAAGTGAGTGTGTGTGTGTGTATATATATATATATATATATATATATATATATATATATATATATATATATATATCTATCATTAATTTTGGCTTGTATCATCCTTTATCTTCTAATAAAAAAGACAAAAAGGTCTTTCTAAAAATTAAGAACGTTTTGCTTAAAAAAAAAGAAAAAATAGATTCAAGAATAATGAAGTAAAAAAATTTTTCTAATCACTTTCCTCTTATTTGAATAGAAACATTAAATATAAATAAATATTTTATTTTCTCTCCTTGATTGCTGTCTAAAATTTTTTGGCCTTGTCACTGCTGGTTTCCAACCTTTGCTTGCTTTTTTTTTTTTTTTTTTATTGCATATCACCACACAGCTTGCATGTTTGCATGTATGCTCCCTCCCCTCCCCTTTGCATGTATATGCATGACAAACTGCATTTGTTGTCCTTCCTACACAAACCCTCTTATCCCCACCCTTGCTCCTCCCTCCACCTGTGAAGTATGACTGTCCTAACAATGCATAATTTTCCCTTCTTGGCAGCTTATAGTCACTGCATCCAACAGACATACACGAACATGCGTCGACCACCCTTGCCTGACTACCACGCTGCCACCCAAATGGCTCATCTTGCACGCCAGAAACAGTCATGGCATTTGGAACGAGCCCATTCACATGAAGGGGTGATAAGGTACTACAATGAGGAGGAATATGAGGCAGCTGAGGACGGTATGTGTATTTAAAAAAAAAAAAAAATTAAAAATTTAAAAAAATCAGACCAAATATTGTTTGATTATTAATTGTAATATTTTCACACACAAAATAGATGTGGAATTAGAGATATAGAGGTATTCATTTCAAAGTAAAACTTTTTATTCATCATTTGGGGTATTAGGCTTCATTAGTATTCCTATTTTTCTTAACTATTACCTTCTCTTCATTTTGTATATTCCTTTGTGTGTATGTGTGTGTGATATAAATAATAACACTTACTAAGTCAGTGATAAACATACCTATTGAAGCCTTATAAAAACCAAAGTGAGAAAAATGAGAATTAACTGAAAAATGTAAATGCTAATGAATTTGCTACTGTAATTATTGGAATATTAAGAATTTTTGTCTTATTTCTTAAATCTTTGAACCTATTGATCCACAGATGTCCTGTACCTGAGCTCTGGCCAAGTCGGCTGGTGAGGCTATAGAATACACTGACTGCTTCTCTACCGAGGGGTAAGATTCCCTCAACAATATCTTGGATATGACACTAAACAATCTGATGGTGATGCTCCAGTAATGTTGGAGCTTTAGGGAATGTGGAGTGCCCCTTTATTGCCATTGCTCCCTGGTCCACTCTGGTTTGGAGTGGTAGTACCTGATAGGGTCCTATCTATAGTACTAAACTGTATTTAAAAAAAACAGCTCATTAGCCTAGTGGGTAGAATATTCACCAATGGTCCAGGAGACCGAGGTTCAATCCCAGGTTGGGTCATACCAAAGACTTTAAGAATCGTACTTGCTACCTCCTTGCGTAACACTCTGCATTATAAAGTACATATCAATGGTAAAATGGAGTTATCCACAGGAAGGAGTAGCACCCTCCCTTACACCTCAGTGTCGTAGCTATTGAAAAGAGAACCTTTGGGTCACCCTTGACTATGGTTGCCAACATTACTTTTACTTACACAATGTATAAAAATGGATATGGCATTAAATAACCTAAAATGTTTGATATGCCATAAAACGGAACCAAACTGTACCTGAGCTCACAAAAAAAATTGAGCTGAAAATGCATTCAAATTTTGCTGCAGGGCACAGTCATCTTTAAAGTTATCTTATCATCCAATTAAAATAAAAGCTGTCAATGGTTGCTATATTAATGAGTATCCAATGTGATCTCCCTGAGTTTGAAATATTGGACTTATGGGTTCAAAGTGTTTAGGAAATTAGTCTTAAAATTAGGATCAAGTTATACTTAAGATTGTCCTCCATTCATTTTAGTATTCAATGTGGTTTTAAAAGGTGGGGAAATACACCAAAATTATTGGTAAGTGACCCTTCCTACTGCTGCTTTCTTTGATTGCAGCAAAGAACTTCTGTTTGTTTCCCCCCTTCCTGCCTTGTAAACTGACACTCTTCTATCTCTTCCAACTTTGTCTCACTCAAATTCCTCATGCTCTGTCACTAATGAAGATACTATGACTTTTATCATTAACCTTTCAGTATAACATGTGTACATTTAAGTAATGCCAAACAAAAAAAATTAATTTACCTTTTGCTCTAAAGAATTTTCTATAGAGATTTTGGTGAAATATAAATAACAGCTTTTGTTAAATAACATTACAGATTTACCTTTTCTACATTTAAAACTGTCTTCACTAGGGATATTTAAGTACATCAATATGGCTCTCTCCAAATGGCAGTCATATTGAAGTCTTTTGTTTATAGCTATTCAATTTAAGTTTTTGTTCATTTCTTTTCCCTCTTAATCTCTCTGGACTGACTTTTAAAAAAAAATTATCATTGACTATCCATGTTTTATTAATATTGTGGTAGCAGAACATAACTGCATTATCACTGTAGTGCCATCTATTAATATTTTAACTGCTAAAGCAATGCTATACACACGAGATAACTTAATAGTCTCTATTATAATTTGGATTAGACCATTAAAAAATTTATATATCCATTTTTTAATATTATGAGGACTCCATAGCCAACAAAATGGATCATGTTAGGCATTGTTCTTAGTGATTAATAAAATGTTACCTTGAGGAGTTGGGCACCACCTAGTAATTCTCATTGCCCAAATAAATGCTATGAAAGGAAATTACTTGGCATGGCACACTGACAGTCTAACAGGTCTTGATAAATGCCCATATGCACATAGGCAATATATATACTGTAGCATTTAACCTCTTACCTACCAATCCTGTATACATTTACTTTCATGCATTGGTGACAAATGCATGGCAAAGAGATTTGTCTTCAAACTATCATTGTTTTATTCATAATTTTGAAGTATCATGTTTTTTCTAATGTTCTGGCATGCAAAGTATGTTCTTCAGTACTGCATGCTTAATTGTAGGGGTGCATTTTACACCTACACACCTGGTAGGTAAGGAGTTAATATAATTTAGAAATTTGATTTGATTTATACTAAAATTTTTAAAAGCAAATTTTCTTAACTGTAATTGATCAAATTTCATCAACTTAAAAGATCAAATTGTCTGATTTTTTTTATTTTAATTCTAAAAATGCATAAGTTTTCTAGCATAGATTATAACTAGTTGACTGATTTAATTTTATTGATTTCTTAACATTTTTTAAAGAAAATATCATTACCAATGAATGGATTTTTTAGCAAACAAGTTATTTGGGTGATCAGTCTAAACCCTAACCAACCCAATAATCCTTGTTTGGCTTGCAATTTTTTCTTGCGATATTGCTTACTGAAAAGCACAACTGTTGTCATTTTCTCATTGCTTTCCTCCATAATTTGGTTCTATTGCAACATTCATCCTGAATGACATTTGAAGAAAAAATACATTGTTCAAATTTAACAATCTACCAGCCTCTCTTGTTTTGTAATCAGAGGGGCTTTTCTTTATTTCTGCACTTAAGCTTTCTTGCCTTCCATTTGGATTTCCCTTTATGTGTACAATGTGAATAACCAACTTGAGTTGGTTATTCACACTGTACACATTTCTTAAAGTTCAGTGTTTTTATAATCAAATTTTTAAAGTTTCAGGTGATTGTCTAAAATTTGATAAGTTTATTGAAGGCCAAATAAAAGCATTATTGTATTATCAATGTAAGTATTTTAGATTACTGACTGGCATCTTTTTATTATTTAGTAATCTAAATAAGAGGCACAAGCAGGATTAAAGTGAGATGGGTCTGCATTTTCCAACAGTTATGGTGTTAAACTTTCTTTTTTCATCTATCTCCTGAGATAATTGTATTACCTAGAATTTTAAAGACCTGTCCCCTTGAGGATAGCTATAGGCTGTTCTCAACAGGACAGGTCTTTTTAGCAATCCATTCCTTGCATAATGCACTCTTCCCTGAGTATTGTAAAGTTGGAGTATGGATTAATAGCCTGTATTCCTGCATTGTCTTCTGACCTCCAGTTGTGGGATGTAACTATCCTTTAGAATGTTAGAGGCCTTTTTTATTAAAATGACTATGCACAGGTGTTTAGTATATTTGAATATATAAAAAATTCAATATGAATAAAAATAAAACACTAATTTTCAATCATACAAGTTTTAAGAAAATATCATGAAAATTGTTCCACCATGAGCCACAGATGGGTAGTAGTTCCTGGGGGATGCATGCAGCTAAGAGACTGGGTATTTGAGAGCCCTGTGTAAGTTTCTATAAATAGAAACCCTTCAGCACAAGCAAAATGTGACAAAAGGTTTATTTTAAAGTGAAATATGAGTAGTTTAAATTCAAAGCTTTTCTAGATTTGGTTGCTTAACCAAGGTGAAAGAACTTAATCTACTCTACTTTTTATCCATAGATGGGGGAATAAAAGATGGATTCATGCCTTAGGGTAAAATAAAACACAGTTAGCCACATCCAGGATTAGAACTCACCAATTTCATTTCTTGCAATAATAACTGTTCTACTAAATGTGCCTCCCAATTCATGTGGAAGTTGTATTTATAAGAGCAAAAAATTGTTTACCTATACATGAGTAATAATTTTACCAGGTTGAAATTCAAACATAATAGAAAAAACTAAGAACAACCCTTCGCTTCAAATATGTATTCTATGAATTAATTATTCCATGACCATAAATAGCTTATACACAATATCACAGAATTTGACAGTTTGGATTGGTAATTTTTTGCAAATTTCACAGAAAAAATCAGTTCTCTTTGAAATCATCGAAATAAATCATTTATTGAAATAATTTCAAATCATTTTAAAGTAAATGTGTCATCTTTTGATAGACTGAAAAACTTTTGCTCTAGATATTTCAGAAGATCTTGACTGTAATATCTGACCATAGCAGCTCTGCAATTTGGTGACAGTTCAAGTATATCTTCCGTCTGTATTAATGTAATTATCAATCACATCAATTATAAGTATTAAAATTTATCTACAACAGTTTGTCTACACTAACTTATCTATAGGTATAATTTACCACAAGAGTACAGGTAATGTAATGAATATTATAGGGTAAGTACATAAAGATTGATATCTTTGATTTTAAACTTTTAAGTATTGTTGTAGAATAAAACAGAACTCAGAACAACTGTAAATGTTCTAAGCTTTATTCAACAAAACAGAATATATCTGGGTATCTGTCACGCGCCCCACTGAACGAGCAAGTATGGCACAAGGCCTTTTTAAGGTGGGTCCAGTCGCAGGGACGCAGCGCACACGCGTCCAGCATTGCCAAAAATACCTTCGGACCCATCGGCATTTCCCTTAATAGTGGTGCATCAGGTACCAGGCAATAAACCTAACCCCCCATAAGGGGGTAAAAGCCTGGGGGGATGGCCCCCTGAGGCCGGAGGAAATCTCCAGTCAACAAGCCACACCTGATCAGATCTGTGCCCCAGCCAGGCATGGCCGACCAAGCGCGACCTATTGACTGGAAAGTCAGCCTATGACTGTTCTTAAAACATGAGATAGCTGCAAGAATAATAGAACAATAAGTCAGTTAAATAAAAAATTTTGGGCAAGTCCATTCTTGCCCTGGGAGTGTGTAGGATACTACCACAAGTATGTTGAAATTTTTTTTAAATAGATGTGGTTAATATGAACTATTCACCTATTTGTGTACCTGTGAAAACCGCTACTTCCTGCACCCAAATTAAGCATAGGTAAAACAAATTCATAAAAGTATTTTTGAATACTTTTATGAATTTGTTTTGCTTATGCTTAATTTGGGTGCTGGAAGTAGTGATTTTCGCTTTTTCTGCCCCGGCTACCAGCCATCAAAATTACTTAAAAACTACTGGAATCATTTTTAGCATACCTACTTCAATAATTGGGGGCATTCTATATCCAAATAGGAAATGCATATAGTAGATTTGAGGGTAGGTATTTACATATAACCTTGCCAAATAATCTATTTGCTATTTATGCTTATTTTTTATTTGCAGATTCTTTATGGGGGTGTCCTCGTGGTGTAATGGTTAAAGCGATGGACTGCAGAATCATAGTAAGCGAGTTCGTACTCCAGTCGCACTATTACGTCCACTTTCGGGCAAATACCCTTGGGAAAGGTATGAACCCCCTTATCCTCCCAACTATGGGTTAAATAGTACCACTACTGGTAGTACGCGAGTTCGAACTCCAGTCGCACTATTACGTTCACTTTCAGGCAAATACCCTTGGGAAAGGTATGACCCCCCCCTTATCCTCCTTTAAATAGTACCACTACTGTTCTTCGAGGAGAATGGCTTTGGCATTAAATAAACTATGAAGATTGATATGCCATTAAACAAAGAAACCAAACCAAACCAAGATTCTTTATGTATACTTTTTTTTGTTACAAAACTTCTTTTTTCATAAATTCTTTTGTTGTTGAAACAGTTTAGTTGCTTGGAGAGAATAGTTTATCCATAAAGTGCAGTAAGCAATAAATTTATCAAAATGGTGTTTGAAAATTTAGAATCTCTGAACTGCTGAGAGTATAAAAGAATTTGAAAACTATAATTATAGTTTTTTCTCAAATAGAAGCCTATGTTTTTGTGGTAGATTGAAATTAACCACTTTTAAACTCTTAGATAATTTATATTGAAAAATATATTTCTAGGATAACTTTTCTCTATATTTACAGAAGTACTATGGATGGATTATTCTATAGCAGCATATATTGCACATTTTTATTTAATGTTGAATTTTGAAAAAGGTTTGTTTTATACCTTTTTTAATCATAAGATCATTTACATTTTAGAAATTATCTTGAAAGTTAATTGCACTTCACTAAAGTGAAATAAATGAACTAAGATTAATCACAATATAAAAGACTTATATACTTAAATTTATAAAATTTTACTTTTGTTTTTCTTGTAATCTGTTTTATTTTTCAGCATTTCCAGCATTTGACTCACTCAAAGAGCCTTATTCTCTCTAGGAAAAGTAAATAGAAAAATAACTTAAAATCAAATTTGGAAGATGAAAATATTTTTCTCTTTTACTTCTAAACTTCTAGGATGGCAAATGTTTGATTTGTCAGTCCTGTTATTTTTTTTTTTTTTTTAAAGAATTTTCCCTATTAAAGTCCTTTATTATGTCCTGTTTTGAAATGATTTTTATATTTTTACTTTTTATAGTACAACTTTTTTTTCTTTGTTTTGTTTAGTATTTTCTATCAGTTTTATCATTTTTTTAAAATTTGAAAATGCCAAATGGTTTCTTTTAGGAGTATTGTTCAAAGAGTGTCTATTAAATCCTGCAATCCATAGACTGTTCCAGTTTGTAGTATAAAAAAAAAGTGTAAAATTAGATCTTTTTTTTTCTAATGCTGCTTTTTATGACACCTAAAATGCTTGAAGAATTCACTGTACAGACAGCAACAACAGTTTCCTCATGTTTTAATGAAAGAGAAAACAAAGTGCATGTGTATGAGCATTTTATTAAATATTTCAAAATCATATGTCAGTGTCATGACTTTTTGCAGGCTGTGTTAGTCACCCAGATCTCCGACCTGTTTCAGATAATTCAGCTCCCATTATTGGTGAGTATTTTAAGATCATTGCAGCATCAAGCTTGCTCTTTGCAATGCTGACAAGATATGCTGCTCCTCATGCCTGTCCAGAGGTTAACCTTTCAACCTTTGGCCCCTCTTACAGCTTGCTGATTTGCACACCAATAGCCTTAACCAAAACTAGTCTTTATTGTTCTCTCTTCAAACTGGTATTCAGTACCAATAACCTTTCTTCAACAAGAAAGACTACTGACAACTTAGCAGTGTGTTCTTACTGACTTTTTTTTTTTTTTTTACTAACACCTTTTATTTGTTTTTTTTCTTTTGTTGCTTTTTTGCATAAACTTTATCATCCCACTACCACTTTTATTCAATCTTCACAGCACCCCAATCACCAATTCATCTCTACTTGTTATAAAACACTTTTTAAAACCCTTCTCTCCTACTGAGATTAGATTTTGAACTAGTGTGTACACCAACAAGATTTTAATATTTCCTTTATACATCATATGACATTCTTTTATTAAGAATAAGACTGAACATTTTTGTGGTATTTGAATAAGCCTTATCTCCCTAAAAAAAAACCCAGATGAAATCTAACAGTAGTTAACTTCTTGGTTGCCATAAATAAAACGTAAAATGATACACACACACACACACACACACACAAAAAAAAAAAAACTGCTGTGGAAAAAAATCCAGCTGTGTAGCCAACAAAACTTTCCTCAGATGATGATTCAGAGGGTCAGGCATGGTTTTGATGCCAATGCATCATTACCACTAATTCAGAGCACTCCAGCAGTATTTTTCAATACCATCAGACTTTTTCTGTCATATCATGGGAATATCAAATCAACCTACAGCCTCTTTGAATAATCATTTGTTGTATTCACAACTTTCCAATAATAAAGTATTTATTCAATGATGTAAGATTTGAATTAAGACTGGATGACAAATCATTACACTGAATGAGATAGAAATTCATGTGCAGTCAGTATATAAGATCTCAATGAATTGTTAATTCAGTGATTTGAATTGAGTTGATAACATTATTGGAAAGTCAAGTGTTCTGTGTTGTTCAAATTTAAATGACTTATGTTTTTCAACTGGTAACCTGTACCAAAAAAGGAATCCTGTGTATATCTTGGGTAGTGGCGACTTTTGACTCTGGATCCCTTCAATCAGTTTACATTCTCAGTAGGAGATTTACACTGTTATCAACACAGGCAACCAATGTTGTTATAATGGTTCTGCATTGTTTCCTTACATTTTATTTTGCCCTCATAGTGTGTATACGTATACCATTTCTTTTTATATATATATACTTACATATATATATTGGCAGCATTTCTTCGTTAATAAAAATTTAAAAGGGTAGAGGTAGTGAAGTTATTATTGTTACTATTCTCATTGATACTAACAATAATAACTTCACTACCTCTACTTACAAAAAATCCTCTAGTAATAACTCCTGTACCCTCAACTCTCCTCCTCCAAAACAATATTTTATAAAGAGATAAAAAACATAAAACAGGCTCTCATCAATAATGGGTTTCCTAACTATACAACCCAGTCAACAAACATATATCTAACTTTTTTACTGTAACCAAATGCATTACAATTATAAATCAGATGAAAAAATATTGAAAACATTGATTCACAGAAACATACTGATCCTAATAAAAAGATAAAACTTATAATATATTATAATAAATTTAAAACCTCCAACTTGGTCATTAGAAATAATTCCTCTCCCTCGATTGGAGTTTTGCAAAAAACCAACGTTATATATAAATTTAAATGTCCTTTAGGAGATTGTATCTCTGATAATAATAATATATATGTTGGTTTAACCTCAACTACCCTATCAAGGAGACTTACAATGCACCTTTCTGATACAAGCTCAATAGTTCAGCATTTAAAAAACATTCATACCTAACAACAGAATTATGGAAAATTCTCACCGACAACACAATATTAGAACACCAAAATAATAAACAAAAGCTACAGATTCTCAAAGCACTACATATTAGAAACATGCAACCGATACTTAACAGAATTAATTTTCAAACCAGTGCTAATGTACTTAAATGTCTTTAGCTACTGACACTAATTATAGAAACCCATTTAAAAGCAAACGCTATACCCTTCAACAGTAAAGACGCTCTTACATAGTAGTAATATGCAAAAACAAAAGTTACATCACTTTTCTAATAGATCCTCCACTGATGATGGCCCAGAGTCAGGAAGAAAGTACTAGGGATACATATAACTATGGACAATATATAAATCAATTCCTGCCGAATACGATAAAAGCAATACGGCAATACGAACTGATCCAGAAGAAAATATGGAGACAGAAAATATCTCTTATGTTCAATGAAATTTGTGTGTGTGTGTATAATATATAAACTCAACAAACCATCATTTGACTATTATAAATTTATTTCAGCTGCTAACTCTATAAGAAAAACAGCTTCTTCAGATAGCCATCACACTATGGAGAGAAAATTTTTTAAATATTTTTTTGAAGAACTCTTACTCCTTTAAAAAAGACATGGGTTAGAAGTTAGTGTCAAAAACGGGTGTAATGTCATTGTCTAGTGTCATGTTCTTATGTATCTAAAAACATTTCTACACAACTCCCAAAACCTTCAGCAATAAAATCCTTGTTAATAAATTAACCTATTTTAAGAAAAAATCTATTAAGGAAAACATGACAATAGAAACCATTACTAATATCAAACCTATCTTGTTAAGTAAATTTTTTACAGATTTTATTTGATTTCCATTTAAAATTACAGTTTAGTCCTTATTTAATTTCTTAATATTTTTTTTCTGAATTCTGCCATTCTAATTAGTGTTCCTTTCATTAATATTATAATTTATAATAATAATAATAGATTGTTGAGTTTTCAATTGTATGGAAACTTGTTCTGTAGGAAATTAATGTTAATAATCATACATTGAACACTCCTGGAGATTTATAAGAATACTATTATGTTCTCAAATAGAATCATTCTTTACAGTATCAGCTGTTTCTAAGTGATCATTCATTTTCTTACTGAGCAAGCTTATTACTGCAAAACTTTTGCTGATCTTGCAGTAATTGTTGCTATCTGTATGACTTAATGTAAGT